>PVKZ01006948.1:0-28219 GCA_004027375.1 Macroglossus sobrinus | reverse complement strand
CCTATTATGTGGGGGAGGGTCAGCCTTTCTTTATTCTATTCAGGTCTTTAACTGATTCGATGAGGCCCCCCCCCCCCCACGGTAGGGAGAGTGATCTGCTCGACTCAGTCTATCCATTTAAATGCTAAACTCACGTGAAAACACCTTCCCAGAAACACCTAGAATAGAGTTTGATAAATTGTCAGGCACCACAGCACCCAGTCAAGTTGACACATAAAATAATCATCATGAGTCCACTCTGTGTCAACATGGCACCTGTCACGTCACCTTAAACCGCACAGTCTCCTCACGAAGACAGTCAGAGGTCGTAACTCCGCTGAACACAGCACAACTATCCTGCGGGCGACTGAAAACGCAGTAACCCCAGCCCCAGAAGAGGAGGTAAAGTCCTCGAGTGATACTTACTCTTCTCCTTGATGTCCTGTAACTTTAACAGATAATGTACCTCTTATGCTACATGGCAAGAAAACAATAGAGAGAAGAAAAGAAAAATATTTTATATCTGACAAGATGTTATATATGTATAAAGGTATTTTACATAATAGGTAGGTAGATAGATAGGTAGATAGGTAGGTAGGTATGTAGATAGATAGATAGATAGATAGATGATAGATGATAGATAGATAGATAGATAGATGATAGATAGATAGATGATAGATAGATAGATAGATAGATAGATAGATGGATGATAGATGATTACACAGGTGATAGATAGATAGATAGATGATAGATGATTACACAGGTGATAGATAGATAGATAGATGATAGATAGATAGATGATAGATGATTACACAGGTGATAGATAGATCATCTTCCACTACCCGTTCTGTATTCCCTGTACCCTCAGCAAGCAGCTCAGCCGGTCGTGGCTCTTCACCTGGTGAGGTGACTTGGAAGATCATTTCTGAAGGATCTGGGACGTTCGTCGTCCTGTCTGGATTGGGTGGTTGTCATGTTCCAGGAACACCTCACCGTGGGGTGTGGGCCTGACTTCCTGAGCAGCCCGTGAAGGACCGGATGATACACTCTGGAAGTACAGGGTGAGGAGCATCCCATGGTACGCTTCCTGACCAGGGGAACATGAAAGATGAAAGGCAGCGGGGGGCGGGGGGCGATTCCCCCTTTCTCTCTCCTGCAGAATTCTCTGAGGGGAGGTCCTTGCAGCCTTTCTGTGCATTAAGTAAAGATGGAACAAGAAGGAGAATGAACACAGTTGCTCTTAACCCATGCTTATCCTAGCTCAGAGCTCTCCCTGGAGCAGAGTAGCCAGCAGGGACTGTGGAAGACAGGTGCAAAAAGATCCAGTCAGTAGGAGAAGATAAATAACTTCCATCAGAATATAGCACCAAAGAAGAACCTTCCATCCTGAGTGTGGAAATACCCATAAGTCCGAGACCAACCAGAGAAAGTGCATGAGCCTTGAGGTCTTGAGGGAGAGAGCAGGGAATTTGTTAAAAAAAAAAAAAAAAAAAGGAAGGAAGGAAGGAAGAAAGAAAGAAAGGAAGGAAAAAAAAGGGGGCATCTTTTCGAGACTTGCTAGTGGAAGTAAAGGAGGAAGAAACATCTGAATTTAAATGGCCTCCAAAACAGGAGCACAAAATCAGAAGCACGTTCATCCCACTGATGACACTACACACACACACACACACACACACACACTCACTCACTCATTCATTCACTCATTAAAGAAACTGAACTTCTTTGTACCAACAGAAGAGGGCACTGTTGAGTTAAGAAACGCAGCAAACCACCCGTGTCAGCTGGGTTCTCGCAGACACCGAGTTGGAGGCCAGAGCTTGCACGCCCATAATCTGAGAAGTGATCTTGAAGGAACCTGAGTCAGGGACGAGGGAAAGGAAGGAGGGAAAATCAAGCCCAGGGAGCATGATGGAGCTGATTCTCGCTGCAGGCGACCAGGGCTCAGTCTCCTGGAGACCCTCTAGGAGCCCTGGAAAATGCAGAACGGCCTGCCCTCGGGAGAGAAGGGGGGCGATTTGGCCCACTGGTTGGGGTGTAGTTGAATCCCATCGGAGAAGGGGGCATCCGGGGCCCTGTGCTGTCTGGATCCCCCTTCGGGGAAGGATTGGCCGAGGGGCTGCGAGGAGTGCACTGGGCCGAGAGCCCGCAGCGGCCGTGCGGTGGGTCGTGCCTTGGCTTTCGAACCAGCCGTGCTTTCCCAGGGCAGCACCCAGTTCACGGGGGGCGTACGGCGGGGGACTTAGGACCCTGCCGTTCCTG
Source organism: Macroglossus sobrinus (assembly GCA_004027375.1). Classification (NCBI taxonomy): domain Eukaryota; kingdom Metazoa; phylum Chordata; class Mammalia; order Chiroptera; family Pteropodidae; genus Macroglossus; species Macroglossus sobrinus. The sequence continues at coordinate 25,981 of PVKZ01006948.1, read as the reverse complement.
CCCAGTGTGAGACCCCCCCTCTCACGGGCAGTCTTTGTGCCAGGCTTCCCTGTTGGGCTGAGACTTTGTCAGCTCCGTCTTGCAGTTTGAGTTTGTCCCTATCCGAGCCTGCTTCCTCCTGTTTTCCTTCACGGGCATCTGACCTGTGTTGTGCGTGTACCCCCACCCCTACCCCCACCCCCAACGGGCCCTCTTAACTCCATCTCCGCCTCTGCTTCCTGGAAGACTCAACTGGCTTGCCCCGTGGAGCCCTAACTCCCTCCGAACACCCGGGGCCACACACGCATCTAAGGATGGGCGCGTGGGCTCATGGGGGCACGTCACATGGCGGTGCCAGAAAACCCCCAGGGTCAGTGTCGCTGAGGCCAGATGCTGTCAGTTTAGACCTGGGCCCAGCGGGTGGCCCCAGCAGCGGCCAGAGCAAAACAGGTGACCTGAAAGGATGAGAAACCGGACATCAGCGAAGTCCGATGCCACCAGCATTCAGGATCCGAGCTGCTCCAGAGCCTTGGCTGTGTGGTCAGACTTCACACATGAGGTTCAGCACACCAGAGTCGCACTGCTGTGGCTGGTTGTCACAGCTGTCACTTATTCTCACCGTGTCCTTCCTCCAGCACCCCTAAATCTCTCCCTTCTGCTCAGCCCGCACGGCAGAGGGTGGAGGGTGCCAGCCCAGTGTGGTGCTACAGGACTTGTCTCAGAGGGTGTGGCAAGGCTGGCCTGGGGGGTCCAGGGGCTCGCGTGGCGGTCCAGGGGCTCGCGTGGGGGTCCAGGGGCTCGCGTGGGGGTCCAGGGGCTCGCCTGGGGGTCCAGGGGCTCGCCTGGGGGTCCAGGGGTACACCCGCTGTGCAGCAGCAGCCAGCTCCAGCTCTTCCTGGGGACCAACGCCAAACACCCCGCCCGAGGCTGCAGCTCCTCTCTCTGGCTCCTTCTCCACGGCCGACAGGTTCCTCAAAAGACCAGGTCGTAGCTATAGCTTCATTTTCAGGGGAGCCCTCACCGTGTGCCCTGGTGGAACGTTCCCCCCTCCAAGTAAAGAGTCTGCAAGGTGGAAAAACGCCAGCCACTCCTTTTTGCAAGGAAAGCACTTTCTCCTTTTTCTAAGAGCAGCTTTCCTTGGAATCCTCATGTCTGGCTTGGGGGTAAGGGACCCCCCGACACAGGGGAGAGGGGGAGAAGCCAGCATTCCCCACTCCACCGTCCCTTTCGGGATCTCCTCGCTTCCTCACTGACTCACTGCTTTCTCTTTACAGGCCCCAGGTGGGCGGACGAGACACCCCTGGGCCAGCGCGGCCACCCAGAGCCCGCCCCAGGGGGGCGGCCAGCGCTTCTCTCCAGAAAACGGTAGAATTTGTCAAATACTGTTTTCAGCTTCAAGGCATCAGCAGAAATTCTGAGACCCTCATAAATGTCCAATTTAAGAGGGAAAGATGTTCGACCTCACGGTAGTCATGGAAATGTAAATGACAGCAATTGCAAAATATCATTTTTTACTCATTAGGTTGGCAGAAGTTAATAAGAGCACTATGAAGGCTGAGCAGGGCCTGGAGCGACCTTCCGGGAGGCTGATGAGGATGTGGTTATAACTTATTCCTTGTCTTGTTTTCATATGGGGAAAGGAGGCGTTTGTACCTGGAAAACACTAATTACAGCGCATTTTGTGTTTTACATGTAATATGCATATAATTTTTAAAGCCTAGTTTATCTTAAACTTTCAGGTTCAACTTGCAAACCGTCTTGTTCTATTTACAAATCTAGCAGTTAAAAAGAATTTAAAAGATCGTTTCTACGGGCTCTCTGATCAATCTTCAACTCAATTTTAACAGATGAAATCTCTTAACACTTATTCCACTTCATTTTAATTAATCGTATTTCTTTAGACATTTGAAAGTACAATTCCGATTTTAATATATTGGATTCTTCCAGGCAATTGAAACTTCTGTTGCGGCAGACCTAACAAGCGCAATTATTCTCGGCAATTATGCTACTTTTGCAAATGAATCAATCAGTCTTGTAAATGTGGTGTTTCAGGTTCTCTTATTCAATGCAAACATCATAAGTACAGAAAAGCAGGCAAAGCAGCAGAATGAGTTTGAGACTTCTTCTAAATCCCATACCGGATGACCCACTGGAAAGATGTCTGCACGTATTTTTTTCCATTATCTCTACACTTATTTGTTTACCTTCCCAGGGTTTCTAAATGGCTCCCTCAACCAAGAGAAACAAAACTGACCACCTCAGATGAACCATCCTATTCAAGACGCAGGTTGAGAAGTTGGCTTATTTTACCACCCGGTTTGAGATGCGTCTCAGACCTTCCACATCCTTTGCTTCACCGTCTCATCGCCCACGTTTCCAGAGTGCTGTGTTGACCCAGGTGGAGGTGATGAGCCTGCATAGGGCGGTCCCACCAGCCGCAGGGGCCTCATGCAGCGCCACGGGCCGGTGAGCATGCGCACTGCGGTAGTTATGACGCTCCCTCCTCCTCCTCCACTCCAGGCTGTGGGAAAACGCCCCAGTGCAGCTCTGGACTCCATTGTCCCGTTTAGATCAACAAGCTCCCACGACATGCTTCTTTCTTTGTAACATCTGGTTCTTGGTTTAAAAAAAAACAGTCCTCTTATACTCAGCCAGGGAGTACCAGGGTAGTGGTGACACTTTCACGAACGAATCTTCTGGATGCAAAACCCTTTCGTTTCAAAGTTGGCCACGGATGAAACACACATACATACATACGTACATGCGCGCTTCGTCAATGATCATCCCCTATCGTTAGCAAATCGTCCACTCCTCCCTTTCCCATTCGCCCCAGAGAACACTTCACACCGTTCTGGTGGCTGAGAAGTCCCAGCGTCATCACCGTCGGACCCAAGAACATAACCTCTCCAAAAGCTTGCTTTCCATTGCAAAAATAAAAAGTGCGCCTCTTCTGGCCATCGAGAAAAAGAATGAATCCCATCGTTAAGAGAACGAGGCTTCTTTTCAGGATGAAGAAAGCTGGAAAGAATGTTCTTCCCACCCTCACAATGTATTCGTTCCCACTCTAACAAAAATCCATTGCTGGATAAGCTACAAAGTCATAACGTTTATGGAGCCCATGAGAGATCTGAGTTCACGAGGCAGCCAAGTACCCCAAATTCCAAGGAGGGTCAGGCCCACGAAGGCAGGGTGGGACACGCAGTGTCTCTCTGTGGCAGAGCGTGGGAGAAGGATGCAGCTGCCAAATAAGCCAGTGAGAGGAAGCGAACTAGAAAGTTAACAAATCCTTGGAGGCCACGGGAAGGTCGGCGTGTCAGTTTGGAACAGCTGGGGGGTCTGGACACAAGGGGAGCTTGTTCTCACTTGCAAACTCTTCTTCCTGAGCCTCCCCTGTGTGCTTGCAAGAAAGACCAGGGCCAGGGGCAGGGGCAGGGCAGGAGAGTGACGTGTGTCTCCTGTCTGACACAGGAGGGGGGAAGATAATGATGGCTGAGGGGGACAGGCACAACGCCCTGCTTGCTTCCTTTTCTTCTGTGAAGCAAAAGCATTAAGACGTTGAGGGAGAGAGCGTGAACACTCTAGGTCCACGGCTTCTGGAAGAAGAGGAGAAATAAGGTTCATCTTTCTCAGGAGAAGGTAGGAAACGCCCTCCCAGGACGTAGGGGAACAAACCCTGGACCCATAGTGGGGGCAGGAAATGTCATGGGTCCAGAATCCTATGCTGACGTCAAGAATATGACACGGCTGGGAAGGGGTAGATCCATGAAATAAAGAGACTCTCACATGTAGTCAACTGGTCTTTGACAAAGGACAAAAGCAACACAATGGAGCAAAGATGGACTTTTCAATAAATGCTACTGGAACAATTGGCCATCCACATGCAAAAAAAAAAAAAAAAAGACACAAACCTTGAACCCTTCCCAAAAATTAACTCAAAACGGATCACAGCCCTAAATGTAAAATGTAAAACTATAAAACTAAAAGATAACATAGGAAAAGACCTAGATGACCTCACTCTCAGAGCTCCACAGAGAGTCCCTTCACAGTCTTCTGTGGAGTACGATGAGGGCATGAGTGTAAGGAATCTACTCAGACTGAGCAAAGAACCACTCAAAAGGAGTCGAGGGAGAAGCACCTGGCATTCACACTACCAGGAGCGTTGTTTCCACTTCGTAACCCATGGGGCTTGGCCAGAGTACTCAGAAAGTCTTTCTCAGAGTTGGGAAGCAATTATTTAGATTCTCCCATACGTTATACGGAACCATGTCATCAGCCCCATATAACATCTTAAAAGGAGGACCCAGAAAGATCAAACTATTTCCAAACAACTAATCCCAAAGCAAGGCTTGAGAATACAAAGCTACCCAGCATTCGACAACAACAAAAAACTCACAGCATCTAGCATCCAATGAAAAAATTAGCAGACATGCAAAAAAGCAGGAAAATATGACCCATAATGAGGAGGGGAATCAATCAATCATTTGGAAATGACCCAGAATTGATATAGATGTTAAACTTAGCTGATGAGGGCATCAAAATAGTTATTAAAACTTCGTACCGTATTTTCAAACATTTAAATAGAAACATGGGCAATATCAAAGAGACCTAATTAAAACTTTAAGGATGAAAATTATAATGTCTGAATGAAAAAGTGCCTGGCTGGGATTACTAGCAGAGGACACTACAGAAGAAAAGATTAATGAACTTGGTGGTGATGAGTTTTTTCAGATCTCTTAAGGCTAAAAATTTCTTTCTTCCACTTTATTTTTTACAGTAATTTTTATTTAATATAGAAGTGTACTGTTGTATTGAAATCTTAGTTGTCATTTTTTTTCTTTTCGTATTTTAAAGATGTTACTCCATTGTCTTCATGTTTGCATTGTTTTTCTTTTTCTTTCTTTCTTTCTTTCTTTCTTTCTTTCTTTCTTTCTTTTTTTTTTTTTGGAGTCACATACATTTTCGTAAATGTCAGTGCACACATAACATCAGAGGAGCCATCAATGGATTGTTCTAAGGAACTACAAGGCAAGCCTAGTTTGCATGAAAGTTAAAATCATGAAAATATAAGACTCAGAATTATTTCTGATGATACCTTTGCTGTTATTCTGATCTTCTTCCTGCTGTGTGTAATGTGTCTTGTTCTGCTTTTAAGAATTTTCTCTTTGATACAGTTTGAGCAATTTGATTATGATGAGTCTTCATGTTGCTTTCTTCATATTTCTTATGCTTGGAGTTCATTGAGCTTCTTGGATATGAGGATGTGTAGTTTTCATCATGTTTGGAGAATCGGAGGCCATTATTTCTTCACTTATTTTTTTCTATCTTCCTCTGAGGAACTCCTAGTACATGTGTATTATGCCACTTGAAGTTGCCCAGAACTTATTACTTTCTTTAATTCTTTTTTCCCCCCTAATTTCTATTGCTATATTTTCAAATTCACCAATCTTTTCTTCTGGAATGCCTAATATTTTTCCAATTTTATCTGGTATGTTTTTTTGTTTCATTTCAGACGTCATAGTTTTCAGCTCTAGAAGCTCGACTAGGATTTGTTTTCTCGCTTCCCTTTCTCCGCTTATCATGTTTAATTTTCCTTCTAGCTTTCGAACATACACAATAGTTAAAATTGTTGTTTTAATGTCCTTTTCATTAATTTTATATTTTGTGTTACTTCTGCTGAGTTTCAATTGATAGCTTTTTTATCCCTCCTCGTTGTGAGTCATATTCTTCTACTTCGTTGTATGTTTGGTAATTTTATTATAAGATCCTAGTCATTGTGCATTGACTTTGTTGGATGTTGGATATTTGCATACTCCATACATATCCTTGAGGTTTGTTCTGAACACAGAGTACTTGGAAATGGTTTGACACTCCAGGTCTTTTGCTTTTAAGCTTTGTTTGGCCCAAATGCTGTAGCATTTAATCTAGGTTTTTTTTAAAAACAAGGCAAGAGCTTTATGATTACACCACTCAATGCCCCTTGGATCATGAGGTTTTCCAGCCTGGCTGGTTATAACGGGCACTGTGTACTTTTCCGTGTGAGTTCTTAGGTATTGTTCCCTCTTTTCCATTCAGGGATTCTCTCCCACACACGTGCACTGAACAACACACACACTACCGGATGCTTGAGCGAAGCCTCAGTGGTTTGCTAGAGCTCTCGCATCTGTTACTCTGCCTCTTTAAATTCCGGCTCTACCTCTTCGGCGCAGGAAAACCACTAATTCCTCCTTGTGTTCCTCCTCCCAGTACCACAGCCTGAGAACTCTCCTTAGGCAGCAAGTTGGGGGCAATTAGAAGGATTACCTAATTTGGCTGCTCTGTCTTTTGTTGCCTGCATTTCTTGAATCCTGAACATTGAAGATAATTCTTAGACATCAGAGATAATTCTTGACTCCTGTTGTTTCCTATACTTTGTCAGAATTTGTAATTCTGGCCCTGTTACTCTGTCTTGGTCCTGGTGTTTGAAAAAACCATCATAAGATATATAAATGTTGATTCACTGTTGTACACTTGAAACTGATATAATATTGCACGTCAACTATACTTTCATTTTTAAAAAGCTTTTGAAACCAAGTACATATTTGCAATTTAAAATAATTATATGTTCAGACTTAAAGTCTTTTGTAATTAAGGGATGTTATTATACTCTAAATTTTATGATTTATTGGTCTTTCTGATTTTTACCTAGGAGGAAATAAAACATAAGTAACATTGTGAAGGAATTTTTTTTAAAGGAAAAGGTAGAAAGAAAGAAAAGTGGAGGACTGGGTGGGCGGTGATCATTAATAAGAGAAGTGAAGAAGAAATAAAGAAAAACGAAGCTAAATCTTAGTTTTCTATGACCAGTACTGTGGGAAGGTCACTTAACCTATTTGAGTTTTTGTAAAATAGCCACTTTATAGTGTTACCAAGAAAATACTCTGAAATAAGATAACATTTAAAAATAACCATTCGAATGCCTGACTCATAATAAAGAACACCAAAAATATTAATTCCTTTTCTCCGCCTGGTCTTTTATGGTTTGCAAATTAGCAAAGGTTCAAGAGACAGTTTTAAAAGGCAGGTTTTATTATTATCTAGGTAGAGTAAAGCCAGCAGACAGAAGGCATTTGCCATTGAAAAGAAAGTTTGTCACAGTCCCCAAGAGGAGGAGGTGTGACCTGCCATTGTGACACCCCGTGGGAGGCCACACAGGGCAGCACCGGCTTCAGTCAGGAAGCAGAGTGAGTGGAAGGAAAACAGGGATGAGCCCTTAATCACTGCTTCTTGTGAGAAGGAAAGAGGAAGGCGGGGTAGGCTGGCTTGGAACTGGCTGGCTTGAAAAACTTCAGCAAGTTCTGGGGGCAAGGGAAGGGCTCTCTCTCTGTGTCTGGTACCCGGCCTTGGGTGATTAGGACAGGTGGATGGTGGCCCTGATAAAGGACATCTGGACCGTGGTTGGTTTTTAATGACGAGCGCACTCACATTGAGTCTTTATTATCTCTAGGGATTAGCCGCCCGCCCCCGGGAGCTCAGCAAGGCCCCGGATGTCCAAGCATCTGAGATACAGAAAATAAAAAGGCACGATGAATGTGAACCCCGATCGCCAAGGTGGATTCGTGGGGTTGTCCTACTTTGCCCAGACTTGCCCCCCTCCCCTCCTGCAGCTCCCATGGAGACTGACACAGGGGGAGATGGAGCCGCCCGCAGGCGGGAAGCTGAGGCCTTCCTTCCATGCCTCTCCTCTGCTTCACGGCCAGGAGGAGTCTGAGCCAGGCCCCCAGGGCCAGAAGCTGGTTCACCCTCAGGACATAATGCCCCTTGGTGTTAGTCCAAGTCATCAGCCTAATGTGGGGTGTGGGGGTGTTATTCAAGTGTTTCTCATAAATAGGTAATGAATTACTGATGACGTCTCCATAGATTAAACACAACACGAAGGAGACTTCCGGGCCCCAGAAAGCGTGATGATTCACCCGTCCGGCCCTGCCCAGGATCAGCCCCGAGTGTGATCCTGTGCGCGCCCAGGCAGGCGGGATCGCCTCGGGGCCCCCCAGAAGCCTCGCGGTGTGTGCGCTGGCTGCTGCCTTCTTCATGCTCGCTGGCCTGCAGCCTTTCCACCGGAGTGCAGGGGTCGACGGCAGGCTGGGGAGGGCCCCGCTTCTGAGATCCGAGCTCTACCTGGCACTGCGCCCCCTCGCGGCCCCCGAAGTAATGAGAGCCCAGGAGTGGGCCTGCCTGCCCGGGCCTGCAGAGCAGCGTGGGACACCGCGGCCTGGCCCACTGCGGAGCTGGTGCACTTGGCCCATGAGCCGTGCCCGCTTGTTAAGGTCTCGAAAGCCGGTGGCTGTCCTCACAGCACATTTGCTTTCATCTATAAAGGATATGCTCCCGAGCCCAACACAGCTTTTTCATAGAAAATCCCACTGTTTCAGCAGCTTTTCCAAGTTTCCACTTGGACAGCGAAGATAATTCTTGACATGAATGGTAGCGAGCACCATTTCTGGGGTCCCACGGGGGCCTTCAGGGTTTGCGAACCCATTCGAATCATTTGAAAAAGAAAAACTCGGGGAATGAGCATTTTCCTGTGGTTTCCATCCCGGTGGCAGATTGCTAGAGGGTCCCCGAGGAGCCATCTGACACGCCTCCTCTCTCGGGCCCGACTTCGTCTCCTGGCCTATACCAGGTTCTGTTGGAGCATCTTGCCTCCTACTTCGTGGAAAATACCAAGATGTCCTTGACCTTCCACGCCTACTTTGCGTGCTCACCCGTCTCCACCTGCACAAGGCCAGTCCTTCTCCCTGTTCCCCTTTCTTCCTTAAATTTTGAAATTTAACATTTCTTCTCTCTGGCCTATAAACAGGCTTAAGCCTATGTCAACGCGAATGACACCTGTCTCACTCCCACATGTCCCTGTCCTTTCTCTTCATTTCACACAGTCTGCATGTCTCTACCCAGCTCTTGTTCTTTTCACTACTGCCCTGTCAACTGCACGTCACCTCCCAAAATGATAATCATTGTCAGCAGCCTATCTCCTCCCAGGTTCTAAACCCACGCTGCTGCCACACAGCAGTCTGGCTTCGGGACTAGAGGCGGGGAATCTGTGATCAGCCAACCTGGCTGGATTCAAGGCCCGGCAGGTATGTGATCTCCTTCCTATGCCTGAGTTTCCTGCTCTACACAACGCAGGTGACCCAGTCCTTACAGCATGGATTGTAGCGAGGAATAAATAAGACCTGTAAGCACTCGGCACAGTGCCTCACATACAATAAATGCTCAGTAAATGTGACCTATGATTGTTTGCACCTGCATGTCCCAAAGGTGTTTACACACGACATGCCTAAAACTGAACTTCTTCTTTTCTCCTTGAATTTGTCCCTCCTCGGTTTTCTACTCATGACTGAGTCTGGCCTGTGGCTGCAGCAGCTCTGGCTCATTCATCACTCTGAGTGGCCTGCGTCTTGTCGGCCTCCTTCCCTCTGTCCTCACAAAGCCACTCTCCACACCTCGAGTCAGCCCATCTTATCCTTCTCCACGGAAACTCTTCACTGGCTTCCTCTTGTCTACCAGATGAAACCAGACCTCTAAGCCACCATATGAGGCCCTCTGAGGTCTGGCCTCTGCCCCTTTCTTTCAGGGCATGGCCTGCCCTCCCCCACACGCCCTGGCCCTGCCTTCTCCCTCCTCCCTGCCATGCCAAACTGCCGGCAGGCCCCAGAGGAGCCATGCATCAACGCTCTGTGCCTTCCAGTCCTTCCTCCAGGACCCCAGCGTCATGTTAGTGCCTGTCCCTCCAGACCTGCAGTTCCACGCAGCATCCCATGTCACGCCCCGGCCCGACTCTCCGCCAGCCCATCAGCACCGCACACCGCGGTCAGAAACAGCTCCCTGGACGTGCTCCATCTCTCTTCTGTGCCCTTGCCCAGAACATTTCCTCCCTCTCTATCTGCCAAACACACAGCCTTCAAGTCCCGTGCCCAGGGTCCCGGCCCAGGGAGCCATGCGGCTTCTGCAGGCTGAGCGGGCCCTCCCTCTCTGTGCTCCAAGTGCTCCCGTCCCGCCTCTGGCCTCCGTCACCACGCTCTCATATGCGACTGTGAAGCTGTGTTTAAGTGACAGCCTCACCCAGCAGCACGAACTCCTCCCAGAAAGTGAGGTTCACACCCCTGCCCCCTCCCCACTGTGTCCTGTCCTGTTCTGTTTGCTCCTTAGCACTTGTTACCATTGACAAATTACATGTGTCGCTCACCTGTCCATCTCTTCCACTAGATTGTAAACTCTATGAGGGCAGAAGCTTTGTTTTGATAGATCCCCAGAGCCTAGGCAGTGACTGCACATAGTAAATGCTCAAAAAATATCTGCTGAAAAATTACTGAATCACTGTTCAATGATATATTATCTAGCTTCGTATCCCTGGTAGTTAATACATTGCCTTGTAGTTAATACATTGGCTTGTAATAGGTACCACGTATATGTTTTTGAATGAATGAATACTTTATCATGCTGCCAGACTGTTTAAAAAGTTCAGACACTAATGTTGAATCCAAAGTTCTCTATTTTTCAATTCTAGCCTTTCAATTTTGAATCCTCTGTCTGAGCATGGGTCCTTATCTTGGGCCTAACTGCTCTGCTCACTGGCCTTGACTATAGCCCAGGCACTGTCCCCTCTACACCTCTGTCCACACTCCAAATAGAAACACTATTTACCCATTTTCAACTCATGTTTATTAAGCACTCGAGATAACGCAGTCACCGTTCCAGCCACTGTTCTCCACCAATGTCTATTCCACTTCTTCCTCTTCTCAAGGTGAGGACAAGTTGACCCTGACCATCTAGGTCCATGTGACTCTCTCCTTGGGCACCAATAACCCATAAGTTAGTACCTTATTACTGGCATTATTAATCTATAAACAGATACTACATATATGTAATTTTAAAGGAAACGGTTCTTTAAAGAATCAGCGCTTTTTGACATTTCAAGCCTTTTGCGTGAAAACTTTTGTAAAAATATTTTTTTCACATCTTCCCTGTCTTCTTAAACAGTGTACTGTATAGAAAATACTTATCTGACCTTTATACCTCAGGGTCCCCACAATGGACACTGTTATTCTGTGATGTCACCATGTGCCAAGAAGAGTAACTGGTAAAAGGAAAGGGTATGAGTTTTAGAATTAAACAGTCTTCGCAATGACCTTGTTTGCAGTCCCTGGGGCCTCATGAGGTCACCTCCTGTTCTCTTTTACTGTTTCTAATCTATAGTGGGCTCAGGAACCAGATGATGAAGCTCATTAGAAATGTTTGTAAACTAAATGTAAATACTAAGTGAGGGTATGAGATGCTTCCATTTATAAAGTCTATCCTCTTTGAAGCATGGATTTTATATGAACTATTTTGTTGATCAAAGGCCTTTCTCACATAACTCCTGCTTTTCAGGTGTATTCAGAATTCTTGAGGCTGGATGAACGACTTCTTTAAAAGCGTGCCTTTAGCGCATTTAGCATTTTATATGTTCTCTTTTGTTGTTTATTATTTTGTCGTTTATTATATGCATATGCCATAACTTTTCAATTAGATTGTTCCCTGGTTATATTATTAACTTCCCAAGGGCCAGTGGTATTTTATAATCATTTATTCATTTGCTAAGTATTTTTTAAAGCAATTACTACGTAGCAAGATCTGGGATAAAAAAAAAGACAAATAAGATATGACATTTGCACATTATTAAGGAGCGAGATGCAAATAACCAATACAAGGTTGAAAGGTGAGTGTAAAAATCCCAGTGCTAATGGGAATTCAGGTTAGGGGAGGAGAATGTTTTCTGGCCGGGAGAACTGGGGAAAGCTTTGAATGAGAGATGGTTTTTGAATTGGATCATGGTAGACAGGAAGAATTGCAGTGAGTAGCATTCTAGGGTTTGGGAAAGCTGTGAGAGTGGGCAGGAAGGGAGGAATATGTAAATGAATTTGTGGAATGTATAATCAAGCTGGAGTCTTGAGAGCACCCACTATGCTCGCCAAGTTTGGAACAAATGGATGAAACAAAGGAGTGGCAGAGGGCGCTCACCATACTACCTTTATTACCCATCAAGGTAAAGCTGGAGAACTCGGCTTTAGGCAAGGGTTCAAACATGTCTGCTGACTGAACCCTGGAATAAAGCTGACCCACTTTGTAACAGATAATGTTTGCCAGGCAGGCCTCCAGGTTACACAGACCATCATTCAGTTCCCGAGCCATTTTCTAACTGTTACCTTTTCAGCTTGAATACTTGAGATTGTAGGATAAAAACAAACAGTAGATAGCATTTAAAGGTGAATTTATTATCTCAAAAGCACCACATGGGAAGGTAGCTAGACTTACTAAAGTGAATTAGAATCACTTTCTAAAAGACTCCATTGAGGATCTGTACCTCACATGGGGGCTGTTCAGAAGCATCATAACTGGCGTCGGAACTCCCGGGCATGCTGCAACTTTGAAGGGTCTAAATTTTAAAGATGAAAGGGACACGTTTTTGTAAAGCTCTGTAGTGAAGCCTGGTGGTGGGCTGGTGAGTTGGGCCTGGAGAAATGGGGTGAAGATCACACTGAACATAGGATGTCCTCAGAAGAAGTGCAATACACAGGAGAGAGAATGGGGACCAGAGGGGATGGGGAAGAGGTGGTGAGGGGACAGTGAGCATGCTAAGGGCTAAAGTTCCCTAACTAAGGCTAGTTCAGGGGTGTGTGTGTTTCCCCATCCCAAGTGCGCCCAAGTGTTCATTATACACCACCTCTACTTGGAGATGTGCCACGTAAGCAGCTTTGGGGGTCAGCCAAATTCTCCAACATGGATCCCCAACACCACAAGACATCTAAGGAAGAAGAGTGCATATATTCATACAAATAGTTGACAATCACTCGGGGCCTACTGGGCACCAGCCAGTTTCCATGATCCTCGCCACAATCCTGCAAGGTCGGTGTCATCACCTCTCACTTTTCACACAGGGAAACTGAGACTCAGGTGGACGCAGACCAGGCTGAGTCAGGACTGGAACCTGGGCTGCCTGCCTTCAGAGGTGTGCGCTTCCAGCAGTTTCTAAAGGACCCGGAGATGGGGGTCCGTGGCTGTTATGTTAGGGCAGGAGGAGGGCAAAGGTTGGCTGTGGGAGCCTGTGGGGGGTCTGGGTGTGTATGGTTCTTGTGGGGTCATTTCCTCCACTGTGTAGGGAGTTTCAGTGAGAGTGTATGCCAGTGAAGGTGTGGGTGTATATGCATATTTGTTGGCCAGTTCTTGGAATGTGTGTGTATCTGAGTGTGTGTGTGTGTGTGTGTGGGGGGGGGTGTTGGGAAAGCTAGCCCGTGGGCTGCGTGTTGGGGCTTGTGCCCGCACATGGGCTTGGATTTTGAGCATGACCATGAATGCGTGTGTGAGCTTGGGGGTGCAAGTGTTGGGGTGCTGAGCGGGGTCCGTTCCCGGCCACGTGTTTATGATGTGGGAGTGAGTGTGCGTGGTCCGTCCCCGGGGCCCGTGTGAGTGTGAGTGAGTGTGAGTGTGCGCGCTCGGGCGCGTGTGCGTGCGCACGCGGGTCCCGGTGCGTGGAGGGGCCGGGGCGGGGGTGCGGGGTGGGGGCGGCAGCGGGGCCGCGCCCCGCCCCGCCCCCCGCGGCAGGTGGGCCGGGCCCGCGGCGGCGCCGGCCGCGCTCGCTGCTCTTGGCTCGCGGCCGCGCCGGGCTCGCAGGGCTGGGCGCGGGCTGCGGGGCGGCGCCGGGACAGGAAGCGGAAAGCGGCGGCGCAGCGCGGCGGCGGCGGCGGCGGCGGCGGCGGGCTTCTGCCTCCTGCCTCTCCGGGAGCCCAGCGCAGGCCGCAGAGCCGGGGCCGCTGCGAGCCGAGACCGCGGCCGCGGAGCCCGCACGGCCGGCGCCGAGGTGAGTGCGGCGGGGGCCCGGGCGCGGGGCGCAGACCGCGGGCGGGAAAACGCCCCCCGCGCGGATCCCGCACCGCGCCCCGGGACTCAGACCCCGCTCCAGCGCGCGCCTCCGCTCCGGGGACCGCACCCGGGCGTGCTTCCCGGGAGCCCACTCCCGCCCCTCCCCGCGGGGCGCACCCCTCCTGCCCCCCGTCCCGCGCCGCCACCCCCGCGGCACCCCACTTCCTCGGGTCCCCGCGCCGCGGACGCCCCTTTAGCCTCTGGCTGCACTTCGGGGTGCGCCCTCGGGGTGCCCGTTCCGGCCGCCGGCAGGGAGTGGCCGAGCGTTTCTGCAGGCACCGGGCGGGTGCGCCGGGCGCGGTGCGGGCGGGGGGCCGGGCGCGCACCCCGGTTCCCACCCCGCCGCGGGGGCTCGCCCCGGCCCCCGCCCGCGTCCGGGGCCGCGGGGCGCCGGGCCGGAGGGCGGCACGGAGCGGGCCTGCGCCCGCACCTCGCCTCCCGGGCCGAGCCGGCCCGGAGGCCGGGGTGGGGGCGCGCCCGGCTGCGCACCGCGGAGCGCAACAGGCAGGTAGGAGTTTACTTTCAAAAATCGCCGGGGTGGGGCGGCCGGCCCCGGCCAGCCCCGGCCGGAGGGGTCCCGGGCGCGGGAGAGCTCGCCGCTTATGGGGTGGCGTCGCCCAGGGCAGCACCTCGCTTCCCACGGCAGTGTTTGAACTGCCCCGAGCAACGCGCCCACAGCCGGGTGGCGCTTTATGAAATTTTAAACGCGTCGGTGGCGGAGGCAGGAGCGGGGCGGAGCCGCGGCCTGGCGGCCGGGAGATGGGCTTGGAGTGACGCTTGGAGCCCAGAAGAAATGTGTTGCTCCGTGTGCACGTCTTCAGACCAGGTGCCGAGCCCCCCGTCTCCCCCCACCCCCCACCACGGAGGTGTGGGGAGCGCTTTTCGCTGCTCGTTAAGAGATACTCGAGCGGCTTTATTATGGTGATTGTGTAGCGGGCACGTGCATTTCGTTAACACCTTTCTTTCTTTCTTTTTCTTTTTCCTTTTCCGGGGCTGGGGTTGGAAATGCACGTATTTTTAGACGCTTATTCCAAAAGCTAGCAAGCAGGCTGTAAAGACTCTGGCATTTTCAGTGACATGTGTATAAGTTTTACAGGGTTGCTGGAAGTATCATAACTTGTGTCACCCATCAACCATGCTAATGAGCATTCTCCTTCCTGGGGGCGGGTCGTCTGATTACCCAGCTCCCAGGCTCTTTACGGGAGATGGCGGGAGCAGTCTGCATCCAGAGAGATGTAATTAGTCACTTTATGTAACCACTAATTAGAGTTTTTAGAGTTGAATTAAATCAGTGTGATGTAGTCGGGGCTTTTTGATTTGTGGGAGGAAACTGTTTCATTCTGCAGTTCAAAGAAATAACACTTTTCACCTATCGCTGAGCATTTAGCATTCCCAAACATAACATCGATGTCTCTCAGTGTAATTAGTGAAGCACCCAGTGTGAAATTTTCCCGGTGACAGTGTTGGCAGTGGGACCTGGCTGCGGCTTAATTTGTAAGTCAAATGGGAGGAGAGTTTGTAAGGGCTGATTGCCAGGCAGTACAGTTTTATTGTCTTAGGAATTCGAGGGACAAGATGAAACCATCAAGGGAGGAGTCCTCACCCAGCAGCAGTTCCGTGTCACACGCTCTGTGGAAGACTAAACAAGCATGGAGTGGGCGGTGTTCTCCCGTCCATCTCCCTGGCACACAAACACACACCCTGCTTGTCACCCTGGGCTGACGCTGCAGGGGTGCCGATCTCATGGTTATCTGCAAAGGCAGCTTCCACCTCTGGCCTGTGAACTCCTGAGGAGTGAGAGCTATTTCAGATCCGTTTCTTTTCTCCTGGACTCCCCACAGTGCTCGGGACACTGACCCTGTGAGTCGGAGTCGAAACTGCAGAATCCTTTGTGGGTTCCGTGTGGTTTGAGACCGTTTATGATCGTTACCCACCCGCCTTTGAGGAAATAAATAGTTCTGGTAATTGCTACATCCCTGTCCATTTTCCATAGCTAAGGGCACGGGTTCCGGAATTAGACTCAGCGTGTAAGCCCCAGCACATACCAGGTGTCTGACCTTAGTTTTCTTAACTGTAAAGTGAAATTCATATTTTTATCTTCCTCATAAGGCTTGTGCTGAGAATTAAGTGAGATAGGCCATGCAAATGACACAGATCAGTCCCTAACACATAGTAAGCACTCAGTTAACTGTAACTGAGGTTACTGTCATCGTCCTCTATCTGTACATGAAGTAGTTGTGGTCAGGGGACTCGCTGGGTACGGGCCAGTGATTTGGGCATCGTGCTGTGCTGTTTTTCCAGAGGGCGGACAAGACAGGATTAGGTGGGCTTGAGCTGGACCATGTTTCTGCTGGTGACTTTGGTCTCTCCTGAAGGCTGATGGGAAGGCCCATGCCTGCTCAGCTGCTGTCTGTCTCTGTCAGTGTCCTTCTGAGTCCTGCTTATCGGACAGCAGTCATTGGACCTGGCACCATGGGGTGTACAGAGGAGGTAGTACCCGTGACATCTATCGTTCTGAAGCTTAAATGTCTAGCAGGGGCCTAGGGGGGTCTCTTAAAAGCAAATATACATCCTAGAATCCCAGATACATTAACCATTCACAGCTCTTCAGAAATTTACACCCAGCTGCTGGGAGAGTGTCAGAGGTTATTAATGGCTTAAGCCAAGACCAGGTATTCTGGGCAGGTGAGCTGAAATCATTGGCAAAGACAGGTAAAATGAGGTTGACATTTTTTTTCCTGGGGACTAGTGACCCAGAGTTATTTATAAGAGCTGTGTCATAAATGAAAGAATCCTAGGGTTTGTCATCAATGCCACAAGCCCTCTGATCCCCACATCAGTGACCTGGATGATGTTTTATGGTTTGTAGACCACAAGTTCAGCAAAATGTTTTGCAGACCTTGCTGTGGTTCTCTCCACCCTGGCTTCCAACTCTGAGGTCCTCCAAACAAACCCAGTAAAACACATCCACTTTCCTCTGATCTCTGTGACACTCAACTTCCAACCTGGGCACAGTAAAAGGAGGCCTGCAAGGAACAGAATGGAAATCATTAAATTACTTCGCTACAGGTCATGGTATTCATTAAAGGTAGACTAGCATAGACCAAAAAATAATAATAATAATAATAAGTTCAATGAAAATGATACTAAAGTCATATGCCATACGAAGGTATTCTTCCTAACTCAAGAAATTTCACTTCGCTGAAGTGAATAGTATTGCCCGACAGTGATGGATGCATGCCGGGTACTAGGCACTGTTCTAAATGATTGTGAATTATCTCTCTTAATGGCCACTACGGACCCATGAGGTAAATAAAATATAATTCTGTTGTTATAGTTGGGGAAGCAGGCACAGGAAGGTTAAGTAACTTGATCTGAGGTCACACAACTGACAAGGGCCAGGGAGGGCCAGGATTTGAACAGTGACAGTCGAACTCCAGAGCCTGAGCTCAAGTTGCCTCTTGTCGGCGCTAAACAGAATTATTTAAATTGTCGTATTCCCCCTCGAGTGCCATATAATTAAACACGGGTATCTCGAGAAAAATGTTAGCTTCGAAACGTAATACAAGTAATAATTAATGGAGCCAACCTTTTAGAATTGCCTGTATGATTAAAAAACCAAATAGTCCAAGTGCTGTACGCAGTACATGTAGACACAGTTGTGCACCAGAAACTTCTTTGCCTTGCAAATCCGTGCTCCGCAGAAGGAGGGGAGCGCGTCTATAAATTCAGCACGTGTCTCTCTGCCCCTCGCAAAATAACTTTCTACCCACCATCCCAGAGTTTCCTTGATTACTTCACAGCCCCAGGCAGAGCCGTTGGCGTTTTATAATTTCCTTTTTGTGAAGGTGAACTTAACGTTTGTTTACCACCGTCACTAAATCACATACCATGTCCCTCATGTGATTTTCTGAGCACTGTGTTCTTCCAAGTGGCAGGTACGTTTTACGTGAGTGGACGGGACTGTAGGGGAAGCGTCTCTTTGAGGCCCCTGATCCTCGCTTCGCTTTCACCAAAGGAGAGAGCGAAGGAGGTTTTCTCTCTGGCGTTGTGGCCTGGGAATTCCAGAATGTAAGATGCCACGCCTCAGCGGGATCCGGTGTACCTGTCTCAGCGCTGCCCTGCTGGCCGTCACGAGCTGGGGTGCGGTGAGCTCCAGCCTTGTCCTGGTGTCTGCCACCAGCAGTGCGTACAGCCGCGAAAGGACAAACACAGGAGGGCAGGGGGAGGCAGCCGGTCAGCAGATGGAAGAGGCTTCTGCTTAGTGCGTCTGAGACATCAGTTGGGCCTCCGAGCGAAACCGATGTGTTGAGTAGGCAGGCGGCTCCCCTCCTGGGGTCCTGACGTCACTGCTCAACCTGATCCCTGTGCCACCGAGACCCTGGGTTCAGCCCTCATTTATTGAGTTAGAGTCCAGGAGGGACAGTGACGAGAGTAGTCCCTGTCCTCCAGGAGCTGCCCGTCTGTGCAGGATAACCAGACCTTGAGCAGCCCCCAGAGGTGTCACTGGGAACGGTGACGTGAAGGAGGAGGACGGGGGGTGCGGGAGGGTCTGATTTCGACCAGAGTATCAGGAAGGGCATCTTGAAAGAAGCAGCACTCAGGTTGAGAAGGGCGGGCGGGCACCCGGCAAACAGGGCGTGTGGGGAGCGGGTGTAGCGGACACACTGGGCTCTGCCCAGGCCGCAGGACCCGGGGCTGGAGGAGGAGACGGGCACTGCGGAGGTGGCCGGGGCCTCGCAGACCAAACGGAAGGTCCTGTGCGTGATTCGAACCCCCACAGGGGGACAGGAAAGCGGCATCTACACTGTGATTTGAAAAACTACTCCGGCCGCCGCCCTGCTGAGCCCAAGCGCAGGGCGGGGCGCGTCGGGGCTCAGTGTGATGGGGAGACAGTTCCAGATCCCAGGACCCGTGGGACACCTCCACACGCCCCCACCCCGTGCAGGCCAGGGCAGCGGCCTGTCAGTTCACTTCCCTGGGCGTCTGGTTCCTTGTCGTTGCTTTATGATCTTTCCGATGAGGCATCCCCCCCTGACCTCACCTGAGCTCTGCTCATCTCCTGTGCTCACGGGGAGACTGTGCACAGATCCTCGCAGCGACCAGTAAGCTTCGGGATGTGTTTTTCTTCTAAAACCGCACAGTCTCCCCTCATCCACGGTTCCGCTTTCCGCAGTTTCAGTTACTCGCGGTCCAACCCCTGTGCGAAAAATACTACATGGGAAGCTCCAGAAACAAACAGTGTGTGTTTGAAGTCACACGGCCTTCCAAGTCCTGGGGTGAAATCTCCCGCCTTCCTGCTCCATCCCACCCAAGAAGTGAGTCATCCCATTGTCCTGCGTGGCCGCCCTGTAGCCGCACTGTGGATGCTCCCCGCCTGTTACTCACTCAGAGGCCCTGTGGCTTCTCGGGCGGGCCGTGGAGGTGCTGCACGCAGAGCCCGCGTGCGGGTCACCCGTATTTTACTTACTGTCCCATTCACCTCACTCCGTCTCATCACGTGGGCATTTTAACATCTCACATCATGCAAAGGAGGGTGAGTTCAGTACAATAAGGTATTTGGAGAGAGAGAGAGAGAGAGAGAGAGAGAGAGAGAGAGAGAGAGAGAGAGAGAGACAAACCACGTTCACATAACTTCTATTACAATATCTTATAATCCTGTTTTATTATTAGTTATTGATCATCTCGTCCTGTGTCTGATTTGTGAATTAATCTTTATCACAGGTGTGTGCTCATAGGAAAATGCATCGTGTGTTCACTGTACTTGGTACTAGCCATGGTTTTGGGTGTCCACTGGGGGGTCTTGGCACGTGCCCCGTGGATAAGGAGGGGACTGCTGCGTATCGAAGCTCGTCCACTGGCTTTTAAAAATGAGTTCACGCTGGATCTTTGTCAGTTTGCCTCCTGGTGCTGTTTCTTAGTCCCCTTTCAGACCTCAGACAAAAGTCGATCGAAGCAGTGACCGAAGACGGAGTCTCGACCGGCGTCGGTGAGGAAAGCCACAGGCGCTGTGACGGGTCAGCCCTGTGTCCACGCCGCCCGGCGGAGGCGGGTGGCCGAGCACCGGGCGCGTGCGGGGAGGACCCTGGGCGGCAGAGGGCTCGTACTGGTGGTAAGCATGTGTGGGACGAAGGGGGACAGAGCAGCAGAATGGTGCTCAGTTGGATCTGGAGGACGGATAGGATGATTGTATCGCCCCAAAGGAGGCAATTGGAGAGAAGAGCCAGGTCAGCGACAGCCGCTGCGGGGGTGACGGAAACCCCCCATCTGAGTGGGAAGCGTGCGCCGGGGGTTGGTCATCGCAGTGGGTGTTGGCCGGGCGCCTGGCATGTCCGGAGTGACCCCGGAAGTTGGGTAGACAACAGACAGCTCCCGTCTCTAGGGAGCCCGGTCAGCCAGCGTCCGGGGGAGCAGAACAGCGGCGAGTGGCGTCTTTAGGGGCGACTCGAGGGGGACGCGGGAGGGCGGGTCGTGTGCTGCGTGCGTCGTTACTGCCATGCCCCCGTGCCTCCCGCATTGCTTGGCAGGGTCTCCACCTGCTTCCTGAACGTGGTGGTGGGTGAATGAATGAATCAGAGGGCAAAGGTGTAGGGGGAGGAAGACGAGGATGTGGCCTCTGTGTTCGGCTCACAGCAATTGCCGGCCAAGACAGAGCTGTTTCAGGGGGACAGATGGAGGGTCGGGGGGACAATCGAGAGGGAGGGAATGGCGGCATATACAGACGACCCCTTTGATAAGTATAGGCAGGAGTTATGGGGGAGAAGCCGGACAGGGGTGGCTGGTAGAGTTAGGCACTTGGGAGCCCGTGATCTCTGAGGCACATGCCCGGAGTGGCCGTCATGAGTGGCCAGGAGTTTTAATGACGATGAAGGATGACATGGCTGGCAGGGTGGGGACGGGACTGAGACTTGGCCTACCAGGTGCCCGAGGCTTTACATGGGGAGCCTCGTTTCGTGCTCACAGCCGCCCTGGGAAGGGGTCACACTCCATGGCCTTGTTTGACAGGGGGAGGCACGGAAGCTCGGAGGGGTGGGCGTCTGCCCCACGATGTCTCACTCAGGAAACACAGACCGGGTCAGCCCAGGTCTGCGGGGCCTGGGCCACCTGCCTCCGGGATGTCCCGGCAGCACCCAGGCAGAAGTAGCTAGACGTTGGGCAGGAAAGGGCAGTCAAGGATCCTGGGTTGGGAGGCAGAAGAAAGCACAGGAGTTGTGAAATAGGCCGCCTTATTGCGATTTGAAGGATGAGAAGACCTGAGGGCTTCCAGGGGGCCCCGCCCTGCTCAGGGGAGCGCCCCTCGGCCAGCAGCGGCCTGAGACGCCCGCCCTGTGCCCCTGCCTGAGAGCCGTGTGGCGCTCTGCCCTGCCCCTCTCCGAGAGCGACCTGTCCTCTTGCTGGGAGAGGTGAGGACGTCAGGGTTTGGAACTGCAGACAGCGCTGAGCGCCAGCTCCCGGTCCTCCTGGAGCCGCTCTGGGAGCCTTCCCGCCGGCAGCCCGTCCCCTGCTCCCAGCGGCCCTGGTCTGCACGTGTCCCAGGTGGATGACATGGATGCGGGCAGGTGTAATGACTTGACCAAGGCCACACAGCTACGCTGATACACCCTGGGGTGGGAGCTCGGCTTCAGATGCCGAATCTGCTCACATCTTTAGAGCAGCCCTGTGAGGGGTTGACTTACTTGCCCCCCATTTGACAAATGAGGGTGCTGAGGCCGCAAGCCAGTGGCTTATCCCAGGCTCTCCTAGACAGGGGGGGAGAACCCAGTCTCCCTCCGCGATCGCAGTGGGCCTTCGGTGGCACTGGAGGGAGGGAGCGGTGAGTCACCACCTCCCTCCGCGACCGGGGAGGCCGGACCGAGGAGGCGAATGCACCTCATGATGCTGAGGGGGAAGGTGCGCTGGGGCCTCCAGGCTGGGGGCTGTGTGGCTCCTGGTGCTCCTCAGGCCGCTCCTCCCGACGTGCAGGTGTCCGCTGGGGTCTGGGAGCCTGGGCCTCCTCCCCGTGGGGTGGGGACCCGGCATTTGCAGGTCCTTTGTTTCTCCTTCGCACTTATCTCACCAGCTCTGTTTGCAGTTTCGGCTTCCTGGGGATCTGGATGGAGGCGGCCTGTTGGGCGGGCCGGGGGCCAGCTCTGGTGGGGGGGAGGTGAGGGGTGCAGGGAGAGGCACGAACTGCACATCTCAGTTTTCTAGAAGTAAAAAAAGGAGCGTGCGGGGCTCAGGACCGTCTTGGAAACGTTTCCGATTTATCTTTATCGCCGAGCAGTATCTAATGAAAATGTGGGGAAGGAAAGACCCAGGAGCCTGCAACTCGTACGTGACCTGCCTACTTTTTCTGGTGTTCCCTCTTCATTCTTGTCCTTCCATTCGCGATTTTATGTGGTCGTGAGGGTCATGGAGATTCGGTGTGTCTCTGCAGTCCTGGAACCAGCTTTTTAAATTTACCCATCCCATCATCATAAAGAGTTCCATTCTTCGTAATTGTCGTTTTAAACAGCTATATGATATTTCTTTGGGTGGATCCATCGTGTTTTCCTTACCTAGTCCTCTGTTTTGGAAGGCATTTAGGTCTTTTCTAGCTTTTTACTGTTATAAACAATGTGGTAATAAGGTTTTTCTTTAAAAAAGAAATTAGTTCCCTGAGATAAAGTCTCAGGAATTTGGGTACCAGGGATTAAAAGAGACTGAGAATTTTTTTTTCTTTTTTCTTTTTTTTTTAAATTTGGCCATTGGAAACTCTGAGTAAATCCCTTAAAAGCCACTTTCTTGGGTATTGTTCTTTGTAACCAGCGAAGAGTGGGGGCTGGGCATCACGTCTAGGGCCCTGAGAAGCCACTTGCTCCGGCCTGAACCCACCAAGCCAGGCTGTGTCCCGGTAATGGCCCAGGGCCAGGTCCCACCCACCTCTGGCTTTCCCACTGCCCTGTGTGGTAGGGGCTTGGCTCACCCGGCCCCTGCCCGTGTCCCTCCCAGATACCTGGGGAGGCGTGGTGCTGCATGATGCTTCACCCCTACCCCCACCCCACCCCCTTGTTCTGGTATCGGGACCCCAGAGGAGGCGGCCGCTGTCATTTATCTTCCAGCCCCTTTCGGCTGGCTTTGAAGGTTGACATGTTTTTTCTGTTTTTGTTTGTTTTTTTCCTCTTTCCCCAGAATCTGTTCCCGGTGCAGAGTGGCGCCTCGGCCCCCAGACCCTGTGGGGGTCTAAGATTCCAGAAGGCGAAGTTCTCGGCCTCTGAGGAGAAAACGGTACCTGCTCCTTCAAGAGCGCGCTCTCTATTGCTATGGATACCGAATCCACGTATTCTGGATATTCTTACTATTCAAGTCATTCGAAAAAATCTCACAGGCAAGGGTATGTAAGCTGTGCCTTGTTCCGTTTGTTTCCTTTTGGAGAAACTGCAGGCTGCCGGGGCGTTGTCGGGTCACTTTGGGAGCAGGGACGGGGCTGTGGGTGCCGGAGGTTGGCAGTGCGTGAGGAGCTGAGCGTGAGGAGCGTTTGGCATGCGTCGGGAGTAACTGTGCCACAAGTTGACGTTTTATAGCTGCCATTACAGTCGGTGACATTCGTTTCTCACAACTGATTTTAAATTAAAGTTTCCCCTTGCAGGGGAAGTGTTTTTCATTGACGGTTCTCCCAAAGATTTCCCAAGGATGTAAATGAAAAAAAAAAAATTATTTTTTAAGTGTCCATGTGTTGCTTTTCACCCAAAGCTGCTGACTCAGTGTCCATTAAGCGTTTGCTACGAGGCTTATCCGTTGAAGCCGTGGCATGGGCCTGGTGCCTTATTGCTCGCGGACCAGTCTTCCCGTTGAGCGAGCCTGGGTTTTGAAAACGCTGTCCCGGGTGCTGGCGGCCAGCCCCTCCCCTGAGCAGGACGAACAGGTGCGCACTGGTGCTCATAGGGCCTGCCGTGATGCAGACCCTCGGGCTGGTGAGTAAAGGACAAGGGATGTACTGGGTAAGGAGGCAGTCGGTAAAATCACAGTGCCTCCACCTACTCAGACTGCTCACCTGTGGGATGGGCAGAGCAGTCCCCTCCTCACGGAGCTGTTGGGAAGGTTAAAGATTATACGTAGAAAGCGTTTAGCATGGCTCAGAGCAGGAGGGCACTCACCCGTGGCTGTGTGAATGCTGTCAAAGGCCCCAGCTGGCCACAAGCCAGAGGCCCACCTGTGGGCACAGCCCTGCGTGGGCTGGGGAGGGTGGCCGTCACGGTGGTGCCCCGACCAGGCGGTTCCTCATGCCGACGGCGGAGTGTCCTGTTCTGTAACACAGCAGTAAGATCCGTGTGTGTCTGACGAACTTACTTATTTGCAGTCCCCTATGGCTGGAGAGGGGTCGGGAAGGGTGCGCTGCCAGCTGCCGGGAGTGGCCATCCACAGGGAAGGACACGAGATGGTGGCCGATGGGAACGGCCATTTCTACTTCATCTTTCTGAACTTGCTCGGTCTTTTACGAGGGTGTATTTTGCCATGAAAAACATGAGTGGAATACAAGGGTGTCAAAGACGGGTTTTCAAAGCTTGTGTAATGACATGAGTGCATGTTCATGAGGCCATGTTATAAAAAACAGGATCCAGAAGCGTGGACCTTATGATCGTTACGTGTTCTTATAAAATGCATGTTACCATGTTGACCGTGCCTGTCTCTGACTGTAGGTTTATTAGGATTCTGGGTGAGATATTTTTTTAAAACTTTCTTTCTTTCTCTAGTTTTCATGTATTGACGTTATAATCATAAAAATGGGGGGAAAGGGTATAAATGTGTTTGTACTGGAGGCCAGGTGAGCCTTTCTCGTCAGCACGGGGAACAGAGAGGAGCGTGCCAGGGGAGCCTGAAGTAGCACACCTGGGTCCCGATCCTGAGGCAGTCACATACCCCCCGGTGTTAAAAATGTCATCACAGACTTCAGCTATTGGGTAAACAGGTCAGATTAGTTATAAAATACCAGAAGCAGCTTTTAAAATATCAAATCTTTGAACCTAAATAGAAAAAGCCATTCCTTGTCAAAATGCCAAGCTTCTCTTTTACACGCCACAGGGGCAGACGTCAAAATTGGGGTTCTCTGAGTAAAGGAGGACACCTTGCAGCGTCCTGAGCAGGAATCAGCTCTGGGCTCCTTTACCTACCCCCGTGTCCCAGCTGTCACCCTTCAGGGCCCATATTGTGCCCTGCTGGTTCCTCAGGCCTCTTGGGGCCCCCAGAAACTGGTACAGGACTGCAGCGCCCTTGTAGGAACTTTAAGGGACTGTAACTCTCCATTAAAACAGCCTGCAGAACTCTTAGGACCTCTGGGACGCGTGCGAAAAGTCCTTGACAAACGACAGTTCAAGCTGAGATGTTGAATGAATTCATCAAGGATGTTCCCGAATGCCTCCTCAGGAAAGCTCGGGGTGAGCGTGTGACCCGTTGAGATTGGTAGGGGCACGCCATGGTTCTTTAGAAGAAAGCGACAGCCGCATGTGGCGAGTTCTGTGCCCGGGGGTCCCGTGGGACGTCGTCGCTGGAGCCACGTTGGATGCCGTAGAGCGTGCGTGCCCGGGGTCCACACTGGTCCCCTCCACCGGCGTCGTGGCAGGCCCTGGACCCAGCCGAGGGTGCTGTGTCACCCAGGGGTGTCCCTGTGAAGGCCGCTTTGCTCGGCGATTTGTTGGGCATTTGAAAGGGGAGGCCCCTTGCTTTTTGGTGATTTTAGTAGAATTCCAACGCTGAGGAATAATGAAATAAGTGCTCCACACGCGATAGGCCTGATGGTGCCGTGGTCCTCTTCGGCGGACTGGCTGGGTTCCAAGCAGAGGACAGGTGGCTCTCTTCTTGAAAATGAGACTAGTGGTCTGGTTTTATGGTGTCTGCCGGCTCCAGAGGATGTCCAGTTACCCTGCTGGGAAGACGGCTCCAGCCGACCTCCCTAACCTGTGGGTTTGGAGCGTCCCATCCGCAGGTGAAATATGGCAGCGGCCACCTGCAGCACCCCTGCTGGGACCTCAGCCGTTGTCCCCTATCCTCGCAGAGGCGCAGGACATGGGAGGCGGTGCTGCTGTGTCGGCGGGTGATGACACTGGGGGGG
>PVKZ01006947.1:0-28276 GCA_004027375.1 Macroglossus sobrinus | reverse complement strand
TTCTCCTCTCGTCCCTATCTATCCAGAAGCCATAGATATAAATCTCTCTGTGACTCAGTTTCCTCACCTCTAAAACAGAGATAATAACACCCACCCCCAACTCATCAGATTGTTTTAAGAATTAAGAGGTTCAATAGATATGAAATACTTAGAATAGGCCCAGGCATGGAGTTAGCTGTCATCTCCATCAGGATTATGGACCTTTTGCTCTTTATCCTGAATTGTCTTAGATTTTGCCCTCCTCGTCAGAGGAATCCCAAAGCAGTAAGCATTAGCCAGACGAAAGTCACACATCCAGTAGCCAGAGAGCAGCTTCCGTGATCTTCCGCAGCCATGTCCTTGCTCTGGGGGCAGACAGGCCACAGAACATCGAAACCGATGCGAAGAATCTGTGTGTGGAAATCCCTGGACTGCTGTGTTTGCTTGTTTGTGTCTTGATGAGTTCACTGGTTGCTGGCATATTCAGTTAAGCATCGTACCTCATTGTGTTCAATAGAAAGAAAACAGGGCAAAAATAAAAAGGATTTTTGTAGGCAGGGTGTGCATGCATGTGCATGTGTGTGTGGGCATGTGTGTGTGTGTGCGTGTGTGTGTGTCTTCACATATGTTTGCGAAGCCTTGGTTTGACCCGGGTGGATAAGACATCTTTCACTCAGGACTTCTCAGGAGCTTTAACGAGCTCATGTACATTGAATATCCCTAGGAGGGTGACAGGGTGCTGGGATCCCAGACCGATTTGGCCATGGGACTATTTTTAGAACATCTATGAAACCTCTCCTCATGACTCATCAAATTAAGTTTCTGCAAGGCAGAGTCGGGGAGAGTGTCGTAGATCAGACCGACTGACTGCCTGAAAATAAAGGGAGGCCGGAAATGCCTCATCCATGGGTCCATTACCCGAGTTCGACAAGTCACGCCCAACAGCTCGGCTGACGTTTTCATGGTGGAGTTGCTGAATTTTCTCAGAAGGGCCTGGCCTCGTGAGTGTGACGAAACACACACTCACTTCCAGGACACACCGACTCGCAGAGGCCATGGCACTGGGCCATCTCGAACTACACTTGCGGAGTCGGGAATGGAGAAGAAAAACAACTGATGACCTCCTGATATCTCTTTCTGACGTTCTCTTTCTACCTGAATCTCCTTCTGGGCGAAAACAGAATCTGTTTCATTGCGTCTGTGTTTCGGACGCATCTCTAAAATAAAAAAAAATGTTAAGCAAGATGTTCGCCTAAGACCTTCCGAAAATAACACCCCAGCAACGTTTTGAAGGCCCGCGTCACACTGCTCCTACGATGATAAAAATGTCTGCCTTCCTTTTTCTCAGCCATACCAGAAAGAATCTATGAGGTTTTGCTTCCCAGGGTGAAGATGACTGAATAACTCCAAGACTAATTAAGTCCCTGGAATATTCCTATGGTTTTTGAGACCTTTTTAATTCTCATATAATTTAATGAAAAACGCAAGCTCCATTAGCCAAATTACATTCTCCTATTAAGGCCTGGCTAGGAAGAACACGGATGAGATTTTTTTTTTCTTTAGATTCTTCTCTTTGATCCCTCCCATGTGTGAGAATTTACATGTGGATTACACAGGAGTCTTTGGGTTTTGTTGGGTCTGTGGCCAGTTATACTTACCAAGTAATGTGAGAATGCCTGCGGAAATTCAAACACAGCTTTATTTACTGTTGGGTGAGATAGCTTTCTCCTGAATCAGAAAATAGAACCCCTCCCAAATAAATTAGCATTTATAATTGATAGGTAGAGAGACTACTAATTCAGGAATTAACTAATTGCTTTTTTTCCAATTAGCCGATCTTTCTTCATTGACTAGAATCCCACTAATCTTCCACTTAATCATGTATTGATGGCAGATGATATTCTAAGTGGCCTAATCCATCGCTAAGAGTCCTTTGATAGAAGGCATGTCTCAACGCCCATGAGTTCCAAGGTCCGGCCCCTGCACCTTGAGAAACCTGGACCAACGGCAAAGTAAATGACTATTTCAGTTTTCCAAATAGATGCAAATGAGTAGATGAGATGCTGGGTTGAATTCGATCATGCAGCTCAACATGAAAGCGTAAAGAGCTCTCACCCCAAGTATTAACACCCAGTCCTCGCATCTTCCACCATGCTTTTCTAGTATTCTGGGGATGAGTATTCCCAGAGTTTATCTCATCTTCCTCAACATGTTCAGGAAGTTCTTAGCTCTGACCTATGACTCAGCCTTGCTCATTCTCTCTTAAGGCGAGTGCCCGGGGCTGAGTCAAAGGCCGAAGGAAGATCAGGACGGACAGGACCCATGTATAAAAGCCTCACGGTCTTCAAAGGCTTTGCTGAGTCTATGACTCAGAAAGCCCAGGTCCCGGCTCAGCAGGCTGATGGGAAAACCCACTTGCTCATGCTTGAGCATCTCTTCTCCCTGGTCTTAGTTTCACTCCATCTTGGCCCCGTCCAGATACCTGAGCGGATGCTTCATTCTTTTGTGAAGGGTCCATGTCACCGTCCATCCATTACTCTGAGCTCAGGCTTCTACTTAAAACACCTGGGTGGCTCCATCTACGTGCCCTGTGTCAGTGGGAATGAGCACCAACCGTGTAGATTCCACGGTTTAGATTCACCAACTAGCTGTGCTGTGTTAGGGTCTTCATATTTATAATCGAACCTGTGTCAACAAGGTATGAGCTGTAGTTAAAGGGAGGAAAGCAGAAGGGTTTAGGAGGAAAGTATTCCAATGTCTGCAGCTTACCTCTAAGTGTAACGAAAAGAAGGTGGATTGGTGGATGAGAAGTGCAGAAGAATGGAGAAATCTGTGATAAAGCAAATATAGTACAATGTCCATTGTCACCATGGAGACGGTCACCTCACAGAAGCAGCGGCTCAAAGAAAAGGGACATAGACAGACCCCAGCCCCAACTTCTCTACGTGTTTGAAAATCCTCATGATGAAATTTTGAGGCTGTAAAACTGAACCACTTAAGCAATTACATTAGAAATGAGCAAATAGATATGCACGTTCATACATATAATTTGGTCTATTGGATCCCCTGCTAAAAACCCTTTGATGAATCCCGGTCACCTGCAGGGGGAAAGTTTGGGCTCCTTGCCAAGCCCTGTGGGGGCAGAGTTCTATTCTGCACCCCTCTCCTCACTCCGTGCCTCTTGGTGCTGCCATTCGCAGCCCCAAGGAGCTTAAAGACCCGTCTCAGCCCTATGTGTGTGTCGCCTCACACCTGCACTGTTCTGCTTGCGGTGTGTCCTCCAGCCGGGGTGCCCTGCTCTCACCTGCCCAACTTATTATGCTCATCCCTTAAAACCCGCCCACCATCGGGCTTTTGCAATTTGCATGCTGAGTATCAAAAATTCACTCAACCTACACCATTTCATTTCGTTCGTTCTTCCTTCCACGGGCCATCTCGGTCTGTCCTCCAGCCCGCCAGCTCTAGCTAGCTTTTCCAACTTTTGGTCACCAGGAACTGTAATAAATAGATGTATCTCGTTTTTAACCAATTCACTGATAACGACGGTGAGCAGAGCAGACATCACCGCTGATGGGGCCCCGCGGTCCAGAGTCACAGCGACCCACCCTCCCGATTGTGTCCAGTTCTTCAGCCACTGCCACTGAGTCACCTCTACCCAGTGAGCAAGGAAGCCCGTGGATCATTTTGGACACATGGCACCTTTATCCCTCTCTCCCAAGTACACCTTATGAAAGCTGAGCCACAAATCCACTTAAAAGGCAGACGGTTTATCATCACCCCCGATCCCAAAAGAAGGAATGAGGCCACCCGAGCAGAGAATGTAGAAAACTCGCCTCGCAGTCGGGATGTCATCCACGCGTCCCTGTCCCCATATCCATCCCACTCTCTGCCCCCATGTGGACCCCGTCAGCAGCTCCTCTGCTTCCTGGGGTCAGGCTGAGTTTGGGCAATGAGAGGCACTGGTGGGAGAAGGATGAGGTCTCGTGTTTATACTTACTCCCCGGCTTCTTCGCTGCCGGGGGAGGGGGGGGGCTGGGATTTGTCTGTGTCCCTTTCCCTGAGCCCCAGCTTCTGTGAGGTGACAGTCCCTCCATTCAGCTCTCTCGTTCTGGCTTTTCTGGAGGTCGTAACCGCTTCCTGCTGGTGCTGGTCCCAGAATGCTCAGTAGTCGGACCTTTGTAAATACTCCTCTAGTAAACTCTCCCTACCTTACCCCCTGTGGGGTGACCCACCTGCATCTTGCTGGGAGTCTGGCCTCCATCCCAACCATTTATGCCATGAGCCTGGGATTCCTCTCTCAGGACTGAATATCTGCTAAGATATTCCTTAAGGTGTGTGTGTGTGTGTGCGTACGTGCATGCATGCGCGTGTGTGTGTGTGCAAAAGCGAGGTAGTGCTCAGCCAGGAAGTGCCATCTCTGAGGACCTGCTCAGACTCGAAGGCAAAGCTGATTCTCAGGGTTCAAGGGCCTCTATCTCAGGTCTAGTGATGATACCGGATGTCCAGGCGCATGGCACGTGCACTCGTTGGATAGATATCTCTAGACCTTTTGCATGTTTGGCAGTACGTGAGTCAACAAATGGGCTCCTTGATAAGAATCCAGTGTGCTCCGTATATCCTGGAAGAAAAGTGGGGAAATCGCAAATGTAAACATGTAGCTCTAAGGCAACGTGCTATGGGCACAAAGAGAAATAAACGGAGTATGTTGGGGACACAGCAGAAGGAGCTACTAACTCACGAGGGAGAAGAAGCCGGAATAGCATGGGAAGCCTAACAGAGTGATGGGACGTCTCTCCCAGGTTTTGAGGGTTGAATAGGAGTTTTGCAAAGAGGACTATTCTAGGCAGACGGAATGATGTGTACAAAGGCAAGCGGATATGGTTTTCCCAATCCCAGCCATTGGCGCAGGGATAGACATAGATCTAATTTGGGCCATTGAAAGAGTGAAACCTAAGACTTGTGCAGAAACCACCTAAAGAGAGTTTCTTTTTCCTGGATCATACGGAGTAAAGGTGTGAGGTCTAGCACTACTAGAGCTGGTTATTCTACTCTTATTAAGAGATCAAAGAGTTACCTCGGGCTGTTATTGGAAACTCCACTCCCTTTGACCTGATGGCTTCTGAGCGAGCCAGAAAGAATGCTATGTGTACATTACGTGTCTGACACAGAGAGTGGAGAAAAACTGAGCCTTCCATGCCATTGTTTTTGCTGCTGGATCAAGCCTTCCTTGAAGCCCATGTGTATCCTGACTTCTCAGTTGCATGAGCCAGTATACTCTCTTTACTGCTAAAATATTCTAATCATAGGCTGGACCCTTCCAGGAATATAAGAGGGAGATGGAATAAACATCAGTCTAGGCACACAGCAGCAAGTTGACAGGATATAAGACATGAAAATATGTGGATAATAAAAGGAAAGATGAGAGTTTTGAAGAGGTTAGAGCCACAGATGAAAGGAAGGATAAGCAGCAGCAGCTATATATATATATACACACACACACACACACACACACACACACACACACACACACACACACACATATATATAAATAGACTCAAGCCAAATTCTGAATGGCCTTCTATTCCCAAGGTGGCAACTTGGTCTTGCTTCCCCAGGTAATAGGGAGCCATAGAAGGTTTTCTGCAAGAGGGTATCATGAGCAATGTTGCGTGTTTTTAGCACAAACAGGGACCTGGACGAGAGCCGAGCTCTGGCAGATGGTTAGGCAGACTTCTTCCTCCTACCATGTTTTTCTCCCTTCAGTGAGCCACATAACCACCTCACTCACAAGAAAAGGGCTATTAAAAATGTATTTTAGCGATTATCCTTGGCCTACAAAACCTTGCTCCAAGGGGAAACATTTTCCCAACCAAGCCCTCGCCTGCTGGCATGCTGGGTCTGCCTTTATTTCTCAGAAAGAGTATGGGGGGACACGTGGGTACCAAAAATAGGGGCGCCTTCTCCTCTGTGAGGTCAGGAGAGACACGGGAGGCCTCCACAAGCCGTTCCTGATATTTCTCTTCCCATTCAGCAGCGTGAGGTGGTTTGCTGTTGCGAATATTTAACGTGATGCCTTCGGTGTGTCCTCTTCAGGACGAGAACTCACAAGCCAATGTTTGTGAAGGGGGAGGTCGGCGAGGACCAAAAGACACGCATTCAGACGAATCCCGCCAAACAGTCTTAATCCCACCCCCACCCCTCGCAGAGCTGGAGGAGTACACGTGATCTATGGCTCTGCTGGCAGAGGGGCGGGGGGCGGGATGGGACAGGGGGAGCTCTGCATTTCCCTAAGAGGGGCTGTGACTAAAAGAAGCAGCTTTGCTGGGGCTCCCTCTGAAACCAGAAACTCCACTCCCTGTGCTCTGATGGCTCCTGAGCGAGCCAGAAAGAATGCTATGTGTCCACTTTTCACCTCCCTTCCCTCCCCACCGTAGGGCTCTGGAAGTTTCCTGAGCCCATTCATCTCCTGGAGAAGAGGGAGACCCCTCACTGCGACTCGGAAGGGCGATGGTTGGGTATCTGCTTTGGGGGAGTCTGGGAGGTGTGTGTGTGTGTGTGTGTATGTTTGCATGTACGTATACATGCAAACGTATATATGCGTGTGTGTGTGCACGCACGTTCATACGTGCTTGAATCTCAAGGTCAAATAGCCATTTGGGAACCCCTCACACAGTGCCAGAACCTGTGGCTTATCTCCCAGCTCTCTTCTCAGGCACATTTTCTAGGGACAGGAAAGAGAAACGGAAGTCCCTTTTTAGTATAAGAAGCGAGCCGAAGGCAGTGACAGGGTCTGAGCTGAGTGGAGGGACCCATGAAGAAGAGATGGGTTCCGGCACGGGGAAGCTGATCTGTGACACTGAGGGTGATGCGTTTCAAGAGAGGACAGTCTTGAGAAATAAGGGGTTATTTGCAGAGCGATTTTCATATTATTTAATGAGCAGTATGGGGTAGACACAGGCCAATAAGAATAGATGTCAGCTGTCAGTATTCAGTACTATTGTACCTATATGTGTAGAAGCCCCGATCAGCATGCTGTACTGGGAAATAATCTATTTCCTAAAGAGCAGTGGTCCCTAACCTTTTCGACACCAGTGACTGGTGCTCCTGTGAGAATCTAATGCCTGATGACCTGAGGTGAAGCTGAGGCAGTGAGCAGCAGGCCAGACAGCAAAGCTGACACGAGTAGTATTTGCACACAAATGAATCTAAAATAGTCATATCAGCATGACTGCTAAAAAAGAGATCACTAGAAAATCATTAGAAATCATTAGAAAACTTTCTAATGCAGAAGTGATTCCACAGTGGGGAGGGGAGAAGCTCAACAGGCTATCAGTGGGTTTTTTTTTTTTTTGATCAAATAAATTTAGAGAGAGAGCCTTAGATTCAACAAAGGTCAACTGTTGTTGTTTCTTTTCCCCCCTAAACTGCAGGACTTCTCAGAGCCTTTGATGTGATAATGGGCATTATAACTATCTCTACAAGGGGGTGGTTAGAGCACGTGAGGTCGACATCGCTTGAGCTTATTTGAATACAGGACTCTTTTCTTGTGGAGCATCTTGTAGGAGTGGTACTATTTTTATTAGAAAGGGATAGGGTTTTCTCAGGAGAAGGTGAGTTCGCCATCAGAGGAAGCAATAATCTGAGAGTGGATGGGGTTGCCAGGGCTTTCTCACAGGAGCTCTGTACTGGGGGCTGGATGTTGGATTAGTCGAATGCAGAGCCTATTCACACTCAGGGACTCTGAGCCTACAATACAGACTCAACAGGACACACAAGGAGAGACAGACCTTATGAACAGCCGACTATTGCATTGTTCTCTCTCAAAAGGAATTTATTTTCCTTCTCAACATGCCTTGGTCTTCTCTCTCAGATACCCACCGTGGTTATCAATATTATTATTGGCAGTAGTGAATATTTATAAAGTGCTGACCACATGCTGGGCCCCATGCCAAGGGCACACATATTTGATCTCACTTAGTCCTTTCAACGAAGTGACAAAGCGAGCTATCATTATCTTCCTTTTACACCCGAGGCTCAGCGAGGTCACGTCACGATGAATGTTACAGGGTTAGTAACGAAGAAGAGCTGAGAAACAAATCCACCGGTGACTCTCACGTCCAAGACCAGCCATGGAATGGCAATCCCGAGATCGGCACTGGAATCAGAAAAAAAAAAAAAAAACAGACTTATAACTATCACTATGGCATTGACTTGCTGTGGGACCTTGAGCAAGTAATTAAAGGCTCTGGACTTCAGTATTATTTGTCGTAAGTGTGACTGGACACACAAAGGGTGCTCTGATGTCATCAAAAGAGGTGTAAGAAGCTGAAATAAGTAATCCGTTCATCCGTTCATTACGTATCCGCCCATGAATCTGTTGCCACCCTTTAACACTTAACATTCTCGTTACTTACAGGAATCTCTGATGCGTATGAAGCACTGCATATCTCCTTAGAGGATAAGGACATTTTTTTTTTTTCTGGACTAGGCATCCAGGCAATCTCTGACCCTATAAAAAAAAAAAACTCACTGCGTGACAAGTCCCTTCTCAGTGCCTCAGTTTCCCCACCTACAAAATAAGGAACTAACTCTGACCTGCTCTCAAGCAGCATCTCCTAAAGTGGGTGCCATGGGTCACCCACATCCACAGAATCATCTGAAATGTGTATTAGCTGTGTCTGAGCCGCACTCGATGTTCATGTCTGGGATGTGAATTTTGCATTTTTCCCAAGCTCTCTGGTTAATGCGCATGTTCGAAATTTGAAAGACTGGTTCTAAGTTGGTAACTTGAGGACAACATGTCTCAAAGTAGCTTTAACCAAAAACAATTTTTTTTTTTTTTTTTTTGCTCTCAAAAGGGGATCTCTGTGGCCACAACAAGTTGGGAGAGGTTAACAATCTAAATCCTTTTCCCCTTTTGGAGATTTGCGATACACATGAGCACATTCAAGGCTCCAAAAGTCCTGGAGACAAAGAAAATTTTTAAGGGAGTATTTCCCAAGTGTATTATGTATTTGACGATGGAGATCAGCACACCCCTCCCCACCCCCGGTCACCCACAAAGCATGCTGCAAAGGGAGCGACCGCTGAGATGTTTTTGAGGAAAATAAATCTAGGTGATTGACGTAAAATGCATCTGTGGGGGCTCAGAGTGAGAGCTCAATCCATAGTCATCCGTCGGTTGCCCAATAATGGAAATAAAAATAAATGCATTCTAGCTTGAAAGGTGTATTGGGGAGTTAATGGGAACCCACACACCTCTGTTGGAAGCTCTCCGAGGGAGCACTTAGGAGCTCCCCAGAATAGCACACTTAATCCTTCACTCCTGACTCAGGCACGGGGAAGGCGCTGGCCGGGGCGGTTCAGCCCTTTGCTCCCTGTTGAAACTGTTGACTTTGCCATCTACCCTCTTTGATGGTGCTGAAGTCAGGGCTTTGCTCATCTCCCAGGCACCCAAGTTGAAAGAGCTCAGATTAGCTCCATGACTCATGAGTTTACCCTGCCACTTACATGTGTTATTCCAGACCAGAGCCCAGGTTGGCTCCACCACGTGTGAAATTCCTCAGGATGATCCCGCCCCCGCCCTCGCCCTCACCCTCAGGCCCAGGCAAAGTAACCTTCTCCTCTCCATCTTGAAGCTTAGAGCTCAGTTCCAGTGTGGACGCTGGCAGGTCTGAGTCACAATGACACGACTCCAGCTCCCCCTTTTTTTCTTTGTCCCATTAGTCAAGTTCCTGAACTCAGAGAGGAATGGAGACCTGAGTCAGCCACTGGAGCTCCAGGCAGCTCCTGGCCCCCGAGACCTACAAGACGCCGGCAGGAGACATAAAAAGCTGCCTCTTGCTGTTCTAGCATTTCTCACATGTTGCTTTGAGGATGAATGCAGAGGATTAAGGACTGGAGAACTGGCTCAGGAAGGGTGAATTAAAACTTTGTGTCATAGATTATTTGATGAAATGCTTGCACAGGTTGAAATTTGGAAACTAGATGCTCTTTACTTTCCTTTCCAGCTCATTTATCCATTGATTCAAGCCTGAAACCAAACTCTCCCTGGAACGTGGGCTCCACGGACACAGAAAGTTTCCCTGTTTTGTTCATCACTTTGTTTCAAGTGCTGAGATTAGCGCCTGGCACAGGGCGAGGTGCTCAATTAGCAGATATTTGTTGAATGAATTCAACGATCATCTCGGTAGATGGAAGATGAGTACGGATTGTTTGCTACTCATCCCGTGAAGACGTCGTGTCCTGTTCCTTCTCCTAAATCTGGGTTCTGCAACCGATAAACAGAATGTGGCAGTGAGACTTCATATATGGTGGCCCAGGGCTCCAAAAAACAGAGACAATCAACAAGGGTTCTTATGACTTGGCCTTGGAAGTCCTAGGATGTTACTTCCATCACATTCTATCGGCCAATGGGTCATCGAGGCCATTCCAGATTAAAGTGGGGAGGGGAACAGACCCCACCCCATTCCCCAAGGGTTTTATCTCCTCCGTGGGAGAAGCAGCAAAGTGTTGGTTTCCACCTTTAATCCAGCACATCCACCTTCCAGAGCTGTTAAGAGGATTAACGCGAAGTGTCTGCTGTGCGTTTGCACCTCCCAGAGCCATCCTTCCCCTGGGTAGCTTCAGCTCTTTGGCTAGCAGAGGTGCCGCCTTAGCCAGATGGCCGTGAGCAGGGCACAGGCCACACAACTGTACACGGCAGCCCTACCTAACAGCTGGAAAAGACCCAGTAGATGTACCTACAAAACCATCACTGAGGTGGGCCTCAGCTCATCCGGCCAGCCTGCTACCTGTCTTTTCCCTTCAGACCCCAGCACCCTGGTTTCCACTTTCGGAAACCATCCCCAGCCAGTGTTGTGACACGCGGTCTCCGTGACACCCTCAGTCAGCTCCTGCCTGCCTTGAGCCAAGAGGCCACGTGACCTAAGTTGAGAAGATCAAACCTTTTCTGCCTGAGTTTGAATCTTAAGCAGAGTTAGTTACCCACAGACCAGACATTGTGGGTGTTTATTCATTCCCAAAGCAGGTCTTAAGGGAGAGTCTGTTAATTCCGGCTACTGAGACCCCACCCTTGACAAGTCCCCGGTCCCTGGTTCTTCTATGTCATGAGGATGCTTGGTGCTCTTCCAGTAAAAATGCATCTACGTGTGTTCACTGGAATAGGTTTCTGTTGCTTACAACCAAGTAACCTGACAAAGATACCGGTCCTCAGTGCCTTTGTCCTGACCATAAATAAGGGGTTTGTTTTCTTTCTATTCAGTTGGTGTTTTCTCTTCTGGGTCAAATCATTAGCAAGAGGCTCGGTATAAAACAGCACATGCTGGCATTCGAGTCCAGCAGTTCAAATCAGTTCTACATCCAAGCTGTGTGACCTCGGTCAGATTCACTAACCATTCACGTCTCCATTTATTTACCTTCGAAGTACCTGATTCCCAGGTAGGACGTCCCGTACATGCTGGTTCCCTGCCATCTGTCATCAGGGTCTCCTGTTTGGCCAGCCCTGGGGGAGGCGCTGAGAGGGACACGGCAATAGACAAAGGCATAATTTCTACCCTCATGGAATTTTTAATTGGAGGAGGCAGATAAAGACACTCAAGGGGATCTACACCCTCAGTGTGGCAAGTGGCACTGCGACCAGAACGGTCACTCCATACATCCCATAATGAGTTCTGTTCACGTGCCAACCAGTGCCTGCCGCATCCTCGCCCCAGCCCTGCCGGGGAGATATGATGCTGTTGGCACAGAACAGATATGGAAACTGCAGCTCTAAGTCCAACAGTTGGGGTTCGCCTGACTCCGAGCCCTGGCTCTTACCGCGTATGCCACGTTCCTCTCTACTTACTGTCTTGATATTCATTCCCTTTCCTCTCCCTAAGAGACATCTTAGTCCCCTCGAACATTCCAGCTAGAATGGGCCCGGTAGACCTTGTAATAGCAAGTGATGTTCGTCTGTGAATCAGTTCCACATAACTGATAGTCACCACCTGGACCACCCGTTGGGCTCCTGGTTAGAAAGAGATGCCCCTCCCCACACCGTGAATCACTTGGGTGATTTGAGGAGGGGTAAGTTACGGGTTCTTTTCAGAGGTATGAAAAGGGTTCGGCAGCTCACAAGAAATGGCGCTGTACCGTGAGGCTGGCAAAGTGAGCTGCTGTTACCACCCATCGGCCAGAGGAGGCAAGAGAAGGATGAGATTAAGGAACAGGAAGAGCGTTTGGCTCTGGGAAGGGGCTGTTAATAGGAGACATAGTCCTTGGACAAGTGACACAGCCAATCCACAATGATTGGCTCTGCAGGGAGGGAGCTGGGGGAGCAACCCCCACTGACTTCATTCTCTCCCTCTTTCCGATTTCCTACCAGCGCTCTTCATTGGTTCAATCTACCTGGGCCCCACAGGGCACAGGTCCATCAATGCAGGCCATGCAGGTCACCCCACCCCGGAGCACAGAGCACAGTGGAGACAGGTTGACCAGGAAAACACCCAGCACTGTTTCTGCTGCAGGAGTGGAAGGAAGGTCACGGAAGGACGATAGTCACGTCTCGTCTGACCACTCAGAGAGCTGCAAGGGGGAGGGGCCTTTTCCAGGTCGCAGAGCCCATGGATGACAAGCTCTCTTTCCAGAAGGCTCTGGAAGCCATGTCTTCTGACTCCAGACTCCGTGCATTTGCCACTGTACCCCACTGTGATCCCTCACCTAGGCAGGAGGTGGGCTGAGTCCCAAAGATTGGTGTCCTAGCTGGGTAAGTTCTGATTCCACCAAAGGGGCCTTTCCTTTGAGGTGGTTCGTTGCAATCTATTCTTTTAGTCGACGTTTACTGAACAGCTACTAGGTAATGATGCAGATAGTGTGGGTCCCATCCTTAAGGATTCAGCTCTGGGGGAGGAGACAGACCCTTAAGCACATGTGTGTATTAAAAATGAATAATTCCTCTGATGCCAGTGTGGACAGTGTATAATGGGAGAAGCCCAAGACAAGAGGAAGACATTGCAATCCAGGGCTCAGAACGGGCTTCCTGGAGGAGGTGATGCTCAAACTGAGCCCAAGCACAAGTGGAGCTGTCCTCAAGGGGACAAGGTTGGGAAAGGCATTCTAGGCAGAGGGAGCAGCTTGGGCAAAGACAAGAATGCCTGAAATATCTGGATCCACTAGAGGTTATAGCAAGAGTTCAATGCAGTTAAAGGGGAAGATACCAGATGGGGGAGAGAGAGTGAGAAAGAGACGAGGCTTGGAACGAAAGGCAGGTCACCTCCTGGAGATGCTCTGAGTCACGCGAAGGAGTCTGGACTTTATCCTAAGAGGGACGGGAGGTGTGGCCGACGCTTGTCATGCCCTACCCTACAACCCTGGGATCTGATGTCAGCACCTCGTCTCTGCTTTGCTTTCTCCGAAGCTACAAAAGGCTTGCTTAGCCATGCACAGGCACGAGGCAGAAACAAAGAAAGGATGGGATGGATTTACCAGTGCGTGAATGCTCTAGTTGCTGTCTCTTCCAGTGGGAAAAGTCTAGGGTACGAGGCATGTTCTATGAAGTTTCTCCAAGCTCCCCAGGGGACGGAGCTCCAGGTACCCACAGGAGTAACCAACTCTCTAATGCACACTGTTGCCTTCCCTTCCTTCCCTGGCTCCCTGTCCTACTCCCTGACTTCGCTTTCCTGCAAGCATCTCTCACATAAACTTCCTGCATCCCGACCCCTGCCTCGGCCTCTGCTTAGAGGAGGAACGCAAAGACGGAGATGCTGGGAGGTTTGCAGGCAGGAACCAGAAATAATGATTAGCATGTTGATGGTGATCAGATCAGAGGCTTTGAAAGGTCAGTCCAGGGCTGGCTGGTGCAGAAGATGGATTAAAGGGAGGGGGCATGGCGTGAGTGAGGGGGATAAACCAGGAGGCTGTGGAAAGCGTAGGGAAGAAGAATGCAGACCAGAACCTGGGCAGTGGCAATTGGTTCAGAAGAAGGTATTTAAGGTGCTGAAGTGTCTGTGCCCAGAACAAAACAATAGCAAAACATTCCTCTGGCCCTGAACTGAGCTGGTGTGTCTCTCGGCTCCCTGGAGGCACGGTAAATCTCAGCCCCACAGTGCCTCTCCAAACCCCTGACTCCAGCGGCAGAGAGAGCAGTAATCCCTTTAAAAGAGTGTTTAGGAGTGGTGGGTGGAGCAGAAGGTGCTTTTTACAAGGCTCAAAAAAAAAAATTAAATTAAAGGCACACAGGCACATCCATACACCCTCAGCTATGCCCACGGGGGAAAGACAGCAATTACTATTCACTCCAAAAATCCGGAGTGATTTGTGGTTTGGGGAGGGAGAGAGGTTATTTATGGTGTGGAGAAGGAGGAACTTTCTGCTGTGAGGACCGGCCTGAGGGGTGTTTTCTCTCCTGGCATAGAACTCGCTGGGACTAAAAAAGGGTGTTTAAAGAAAGCAAACTTCATGGATGCAAGAGAAGAGAGAAGAACAAAGACGATCGATGATGAAAGATGGTAGATAAATGATAGATAGATAGATAGATAGATAGATAGATAGATAGATAGATAGATAGATAGATGATAGATAGATCGTAGATGGGAGAAGGGGGAGGGGAGCAGCCTCTGATGATTTTGTGCTGTGCTTTGAAGTCAGCCCTGTGAGCTGTCATAAATTTTCTGGTGTGAGGGTTGGATGCCTATCTTAACAGCCTGGTTTTTCAGCTCACGTGGCATCCATTAGCACCCAGGAAGCTCCCTCCAGGAGCCCCCTGGCTCCCTCCAGCCTCCTCCAGGATGCCCCATGTTTTCAGACCAAAATTTCCATTGCCATACCTGGCTAGTAGCCCAGAAATATGTTTTTGATGAAGCCTTTGCCCGCTGCTCGCTGGCGCCATGATGTTCTTCCAGCTTCTGAGGCCACACGTGTCCAGGGACATTTTGAGGGATGGATGCGCTAGGTGGGATTAAGCTCTGCTGCGTGACTCTGGGCTGTTAACTCAACCTCTCTGAGTCCCGATGGTCTCATCTGGGCAATGAGGAATGCATATCAATGCTTGGATGTTGTCAGGATTAAGTGAATTAACTGGCAGGTGGGAAGGGGACTGGTATGCACTAAGCGCCTAATATATGCTATGGATTTTCTTACCCCAAGAAAATTCAGCCTGATTTTATCCCTGCATACTTCCTGTTCAAATTCCCCATCCGCCTAATGGTTTCCAACATCCTCTGCGAATCAGAAGCAAATGGGGACCTTTTCAAATGCTGATGTTCGGGCCCCACCCTTACAGACTCTCCTTCACTTGATCCTGAGAAAGGGCCCAGCCTACAAATTTCTGCAAAGCATCTCAGCTGATTCATACGTTGTGCCAGGGTTGAGAATGACTGTCTTCAGACGTCATCCAGCCGGGAGGTTGTCAAACCTGGCTGTCTATTCACCTGGGCACAGGTTCCTTCTCCCCCACCCTCCACGTACTGGACCAGAATCTCTAGAGAAAGTGCCTTCGAATCTGTGCTTTAAGATGCTCTGATTTCAGTTGAGATGTGCCTCCTGGAGTTCCCTCTCTGTGCTCCCACATTCCCCATGCGTGGCCCCTAATTGTATAGAGTTCATCGTTTACTCTGTGTCCC
The DNA here is from genome assembly GCA_004027375.1 of Macroglossus sobrinus. Taxonomy (NCBI): domain Eukaryota; kingdom Metazoa; phylum Chordata; class Mammalia; order Chiroptera; family Pteropodidae; genus Macroglossus; species Macroglossus sobrinus. Next base: position 12,698 of record PVKZ01006947.1, on the reverse strand, counting down.
AACCAGCTGTTTGTCTGTACATCTCTTCATGTCAGCAGTGTTCAACATCATTGCCCCGTGCCTGGGATGTAGCAAGTGCTCAGTAAATGCCCATTTCACTCCTTCTGCTCCATGGCACTTTCCCTCAGAACTTAAACTCTGGAGGCGGGGAAGAGGTTTCTCAAGGAAAGTCAAATTTCTCAGGTGCTACTACTAACGAAGAATGTGGGCATCCCCTTGTCCCAGGATGGAACATTTTCACTCTGCATCGATACTTACCCCGATCGCCATCGCATCTGCACTTGAGTCCCCGAGCGCAGCCAAGAAAAGCCCAGCAGAGTTTTGCTTGGTCAAGCAGGGCCCAGCTAATGGAGAAGGGGTGTCTCTTCCCCTCTCTCGTTGCCCCGGTCGATGTGCATTGATCCCAGTTCGGCTGAGCGAGAGCCATCTTTCAAAGTTTATTCTGGTGTCAATTTTTATAGTTCCCCCCGCGGATCAATACCGTGCAAAAAAACATTAAGGCAAACTTTGTGAAAGCCGATCGTTCAATATGAGTTTTATGAATGGCTCCCAGCCCCGGCTCTAAGCATTTGGAAGTAAGTGGTACCTTTAATCAGATGAGTGATAGAAGCCAGTCAATAAGGCTGCTCTCTCAGCCCTCGGAGGAAGAAGAGCGATGCCTCCGACTCCGTTTATCCCAGGCATTTGTTTTCCTCAGTTGCCCAAGCTGCCGGGTGTAGTGGTTAAGAGCTCAGATCTAACGATAAATAAACCGATGTTTCAATCCGAAACAAAGAAAAGAACATGCATTTCACGGCAAAAAGAAATCCGAATAGCCAATACGTGTAAATAAAGATGTCCATCCTTACTAATAATTAAGCAAGGGTCAATTGGAACCAAAAAGAGAGATACTTTTGTTTTTTTTCCTTTCCCCTATACTCTTCTGCTTGGCAGAAATTGATAAACAAGTGTAGTTGAGCGAGAGGTAGTCTCAGATTCTGCTACTGGGGGAGTAAGTTGAGTTCGACTCAACGTGAAGAGAAATTTAGAATTTTCATGTAAAGTTAAAGTGTGCACATTGTACGAACCAGTCATCATACTCCTGCGTCTATATGCACAAGACTCCACGTACCGGTAGACACATACAAAGATGTTCACTGCAGCATTGTTTATGTTAAGGGAAAATGCGCAAACATCCCAGGTGTCCATGATGAAGAGAATGATTAGATCCTTTGGAGTAGCATCCTATGGTGAACTTCCTTGTAACAATGCAACAAAAATTCTAGACGCATCAACATGGGAGAACAAAAAAGAATATAGATAGATGATAGATAGATAGATGATGATGATGATAGGTAGATAAAGATAGATAATAGATTAGATAGATGATAGATAGATGGATAGATAGATATCATGTATAAAAAGATCTAAAACATGTAAACAGTATGATACAGTGTTAATGAATAAATGTGTGGGTAAATAATTATGAAAATGGCAGAAGGAGGGGCTACATAGAGAGCTTCCATTATGTTTAGTCATGATGTCATTCTTAGGGGGAGAAAAATCCAAAGCAAAGATGATAAAAAGGGAGTCTTGTGAAGCCAGGACCACGTGTTTGGTCCACGACTCTAACCCTCGGTGCCTGGCACAGAGCCTGCCTAGCACAGAGGAGGCGCTTCATACATCGTTGTTCAATGGATGGATGATGAACTTGAAAATCTGGGTGATGGATACATGGCGCCCTTACACTTTTTCTTCTGTAATTATATTTGCTTGCAGTCTTTCATTGGAGGAGAGGGAAGGGGAGGGAAAGAAGAGGGAGAGAGCCAGACAGGCCTAGTTTCAAATCCCGGCTCTTCTAATTCCCATGCTCTTGGGCTGAATCTGTTTTCTGCGAACGTGTTGTAAGCGCAGGAATTTTTGAGGGGTGAGGGGATGGTGATGCAAACAGATGATAATGACACTGTATATTTTCATGCAGCATTTCCCATGTACGAGCCACTCATCCATGACCCTGAAGTGCGATGCATTGCAGGGCCCCCTGAGCCTTTATAAAAAGCCCCTGAGTGGGTATTTTTTCCGGCCAGTTACTTCAGACTCTCAGGGAGTCAGGGCCCAGGCATTGGCATTTTCTCTAATCTCTCCAGGTGAGGCTGATGCCCACTGAGGGTTGGGACCTACTTGTCTGGGTTGCTTCCTCCTGGGCAGGGAGACAGCGTATCCTTTTGTTCATCCCTGTGTCCCTTGTGCTTGGCTCACCGTGGGTGATGAAGTGAAGATGTGTCCAACCAAAGAAAGGAAATAAAAACACAGGGGACCCTCATGGCCCTCCCGTGAAGCGAGGGGCTCTCCATCCTCCAGCAGACAAAGAGATTGAGATGCAGCGACCTTCCCCACACACTGGGAAAGGAGAGGAGCTCAGATCTGAAGCAGAACCCGGGCATTCGACCGCTACACCAGAACACCTACTCTGTAACTCTCCACCTGCTTTTCTGAGCCATCTACCGGCCCAGAGCATCTGAGATGATACCACCTACATCCTCGTGGCCTTCACGGTCTCTCAGGTGAGAGAAGGTGTCCGCCACCCCAAGGAACCTCTCGGAATGTGTGGGAGAGTCCGAAGACACCCCAGCACCTCCCTTACTTGGTCCTAAGCACATTTTCTAGTTTGAGTGTTTGTGTTGTGCCTAAGACAGCAGAGGGGGCACCTGCAGGCAGACAAGCCACCCCAACCCAGTGGGTACACTGCGTGTGGTCTGACGACCTTTCTCTGGAAACTTCTGGTGAGATCCAGGAAGTCCCAGTCTCCAGACTAGCAGAATGAGCGTCAGAACTTTGGAAGAAAACCCTAGAAATCATAAAGAGCACTTCCTGAAGAAATGCTGACTCATTCATGCCCTCGATGCATCTGCCCGTCAAGGTTACCATAATAGGAAAAATGCCGGCAGACGGCTTGGGTTTAAAGACTTGGACTCGGAAGTGGAGACATTTTGGGGAATCCCTGACTAATTTATGTCACTTCCAATTCCCTTTTTTAAATATGCTCCAGAGTGATATGTGATGATGATGCGTGTCTAAATAAGTGTAAAAGAGTTCTTTCAGTGAGTGTAAATCAAAAATGCTAAGTGATTAAGGAAGCGTAGGTAGAAATTGAATGACAGTGTTATTTCTTCTTCCTCAGTGGGGTATACAAGAATGGTGCGTCTGTTATTTATGTTATCTAAGAGTCCACGAAATATGGTAGTTTGCAACCTTCTGGAAGGTGCTGGCCGTGCAGTCTGTCTGATTAAGGACGGGTTGATGGACATCTCCTCACCAGCCTTGGCTTATTCGTCATGGCATGCAGTAACGGTCATTTCCATTTGCTTTTAGTGAACACTTGCGAATACTGAGTGTCAGGCTGCCCAGCCCTGGGGGACACAGAGCGATTTAGACAGATGTTGTCTGCCCTCTGCGGTGCTCAGAGTCTCCAGGAGGCTCTACCACAGGGCAGAGGAGCTGGCCGTTAAAGCACAGGTATGAATAATGTGCAGTGTAAAGACAGAGATGGGGAGAGAATATCTGACTAGCGGACAAAACGCCCTGAGAGGAGGTGTGATTTTGCCTGCAGAGAAATAAGACGTTTATCCACATCTTTGGAGGCTGCTGAATGGCGGGTGGTGACCTCCAGACCTGAAGGCCTCCAGAGGATATACTGGGGCCTTTTCCCTGTCACTGGAGAATACCAGGTGTCTTCAAACAATGAAGCATGTCACTATGGGAACTTTTGATAGGCTATTCCCAGCAGGGAATGAGAGCTTCAGTAGGGACTATGTCTTGGGAGAAGATGAGGTCCCCAAAGATTCTGGATTGGGCAAACCAAGTTGAAGAATTTAAGAATTCAGGGCCAAGTAAGAGAAGGGGACAGAGGGACATGGCATAACTGAGCAGGTTTTGGATGGGACATGTGGATATTGTGTATGGGTATACATGTGTATACATATGACCTCACACGTGTAGACAGGCCTGGCGATGCACACATGTAAGACGTGTTTAGATATGTGTGTACATATGTGCGTGTGGGTGTGCTCACGTGTGCAGTTTATACTTGCCTCTGTGTGCAGGGGCTGTGCATATGTGTACTCCTGTATGTGACATATATGTGTGTCAGCACAGGACCGATGTGTCTGTGTGTCTGAGTGTGGATGTGTGTGATCACAGGTGTGTGTCTGGGGTATGTGGATGTTTACATATGCATATTGCACAAGTGCGAATGTGCGAGAGTGTCTTTATGGACGTGGGCCCAAGTGCACACGTATGCCTCTCTACGTGGAGAATACTGCGTGAGTTTGTATGACTGTGAATGTGTACGATCGCGTAAATGCATGGGAATGTTTTCTGGGGTGAATATGTGGGTAGCTGAGCTGCATTTGAATGCTGCTCTCCATTACCTATGGAAGCAGGTCTGTGCACACCTGGGCATTCGGTAGGAGTGTGCGTCTGCTGTGCAGGCATGCTTGTGCACCTTAAGCTGCATTGCATGGGAATGTGTATACAAGTGTGAATGCCCGCAGAGGTGTGTTACGTAGGGGTGTGTATGTGTCTGCCTCTCTTCCCTGGATTCCAAGCCCCTACAACACGGGACATGTCCTCCTTGCCGCTCATGGTTTCTGCACGCTTGGGTAGGAGCTCGGGGCAGAAAGGGTCCCCACCGATTTCGTAGATACACACATAATAGAAGAACGTAAATCAGGTGATTAGGGCTACGCAGAGAATCGGAATGGAGCGAGGTGAGTGTTGACAGGATGTGGAGACATCGAGATGGTCGTACGTTGCCAATAGGAACATAAAATGGTGCAGCTGCTTTGGAAATCAGGGAGTTTCTTATAAAGGTATGTTTATTCTCTGACCCAGCAGTTCTACCTGCCCCAAGCTTCCACCCAAGAAAAATGAAAACGTGTCCTTACAAAGACCTGGATGTGGATTATCATAGCCGTCTTATTCGTAATAACTCTAGACTAAAAACAGCCCAAGTGCCCATTGGCTGGTGAATGGCTAAAGACATTTATAATAAATTTGTACCATAAATACTGCTCTGCAATGACACGGAATGGACATGTGACCCAACTCTAACCCTAATAACATGGATCTATCTCAAAACCATCAGGCTAAAAGTCAAGCACAAAAGAGGACGCACTGTGTGATTCCATTTATGTGACATCCTTGCCAAAACAAAATACAACTGTTGATAGAGCAGATTGGTAGTGGGTCGCCTGGAGTCTGGGGTGGGGGACAGGAGGGAAGGTTAAGGGTGGGGGACCTAATCGGACTTTTCTTACTTAGACGAGCTGCTGCGTTTCCTGACCGTCTCACCCATGGGTCACTCGCTCACTTCCCCTGGCCAGGGCCCTTCCAGCTCCACTCTCCCTAGTAAATATTTTAGCACCCATGGAGATCAATGGCGCATCACCGATGGGAAATTGAATGTAAATCATCTCGGCTTTGCCATCGCCCCAGAAATCAATGTTCACACATTAGGGTTATTATCTCATTAGGAGGCCTTTGATGGATGGCAGCAGGAGCCAGGATGCCACACCTGGAGTCCCTCTTCCTCTTCTTCCTGCACTGATGGAGCCAGGTGCCCAGGGACAGGTGCCCAGAGAAGGAGCATGCTCTCCTCCCCATCAGTAGGCAGTGGTCCTCAGGGGGTATTGCATTCTCCATCTCTTTTCCTAAGGCCTGCAGCTTCATCTGAGACTTCGATAGCTAGAAGGATGTAGATTCTGAGCATGAGGCTGTCTGTTTTTCTAGAGCGAGCCTGGCGCTCGTTCGCCAGCTGGTTCATTCAGCAATAATTTACTGAGTGTCAACTATGTACGAACACAAACGGTGAGCAAAGCCCATCAAAATATGAAGAACTTTTTAAACCTTCTCTGCCTTCCTGCAAAGAAATGAGCATGCCGCTTTGGCTGAAAGAATGAATGCTCCTTGTGATTCTGTTTGCGGTGGACCAAAATGGTCTAAATATTCTCCAGTGGGTGATAGGCTAAATTATCCACAGCGTGCCCACACCGTGGAGCACTAAGCCACCAACTGCCAGCGAGCATGTGGGACTGGAGCTGTCCTCGAAAGACAGGGGAACGGTTTATAATACAGAGACAAAAGGGAAGAGGAAGAGTATAGAACTGTATGTAACCTATGCCTCTGCTTTGGTGAAGGTTATACTTTGAACATTTCTAATCTCGCTCTGACAAATTTACTTTCAAACACTTGTCGTACACATTTATGTAATTTCTTCATTACACGGTCACTCATAATTGATACATATACACATTATATCATTAATATATTATAATTCATGTACACGCATGTGTGTGTGTAGGTGTATATGCGTTTGCTGGGTATGGACTGTGTGGTGGTGGCTAATAGCAATGCCACTCCTGTTCTCATGGAGCTTACATTAGGACATCTATTTAAATGGGAAAATACTAGAACAAAAATACACAGTGTATTAACAGTAGTTATCTCTGAGTGTTAGGTTCATGCATCATTATCCATATAAATTATATACTATTGTCCATTTAAATATATTAGACATAATTTGTTATATTATATTTATTATATTATATTACATTACATTACATTATATTACATTACATTACATTATATTATATTTATTATATTATTTATTATATTATATTATATTTATTATATTATATATTATGTTATATATATTATATATATATATATATATATATATATATATATATATATATATCATGTCTTGGATTTCTAGCTTTTATATACATACATATGTCTGTACATTGCTCCTCCATGATTTCTAACTCTTATAAACAATGAAGAAATATTACTGACACAAACTGCGTGAATTCAAAGTTTAAAGAGAATGACCTCCAGAACGTGATGAAAATAGACACATAAGTACAACACAAATCAACAGATTCGCGCCCATCTCCACGAGAACGCAGCTGTGCACGTGCACAGGCACGCCCACGGGAACACGCAGCCTTGCATCGCTGCAGATTTTCATCTGTCCACGTGGACAGGCAGACGCACCACCTGCAGGCCCACCTGTGTGTGGACACGCAGACACGCACGGCCCCCGTGCTCCTCCGAGCGCCAGAGCTGGGCTCCCTCATGCTGCCACCTGCCACTTGCCTCCATGTAGAAAGAGCCTGGGGATGGGGTGGGAATCCGGTATCAGTTTTCACAGAAAGTCAGCTTGGGGAAGTCCCGCCATCACCCTCTGGAGCTCAGGGCCCTGCCTCGGGAGAGCTGGCGTTAGCCGGGATGCTGCCGGCCAGCCCAGCTGTGGGGATTTTCTGGGAAAGGGGACCCTGGCCTCCAGTCTGCACACGTCCACAGGGCAGCCACCCTGAATCCCCCTGTCCTCTGGAGCAGGCTAGGAGGCCCAGGGGAACGGGCTTGCTGAGGTTTCTCGAGCTTCCTATGCCCAAACCAGCCTGTTCCCACAAATCCCAAAATAGAGTCCCTGGCAGAGATGTGAACTCTGAAGTGCAGGGACAGCTGCAAAGAAAAACAGTAGAAAGAGACAGGCAGGGGAGCTGTCTGCTTTCGCCTTGAGTCTCAGAAGGATCCCTCGAGCAGGCAGGGGCATTCGGGGGTCACCGCCCTCAGTACCACCCACCCTAGTCTCCAAATAGACTTAAAATTATGCCAGCTGAGACTGTATGCACGTGCATATCTCTGCCTTTTGGGGGAAAAAGATTGCAGCTTCTCTACTCACACCGCCCCCACCTCCCAGAAGTTCTTTTCTGAGTCTCACTTAAAGCCCTCATGCTATTGCTTTTATTTTTCCAGACAAATGAGTCAAAATGGCCGTTTAATATATATTTGCTAAGCAACTACTCTGGGCAAGGCACGGTGGTGGTGTACCCAAAATAGCTACACAGGGACCAGACATCAAGGATGGTTCACCCATAAAGGACAAGACAATTATTAAAATATCAAGTTATCAGACAATGGGGAAAAGGAAGAGGAACAGAATATCCAATATTTTATTGAGTGTTTACTATATGCCAGAAGCTGATCTCAGTAAGTTGCAAACATTATATTGATCTTACTATAACAACTCTATAACCATAGCAAGCACTATTATCTTTGTTTTATAGATTAGGAAACTGAGGTTCAAAAAGTAAAATAAATTTACCCCACGTCCATTCACCAGAAAGTGGAGAAGCCAGGCTCAGACTCCTAGGAAAGGGACAGAGCCACTTTCTCGTCCCTTTGGCTTGGGGACGTGGCAAGCTCCCTGAGCCTCAGTTTTCTTATCTTTAAAATGGGGATTGTGCCCATATTCAGCTGAGGATCAAACCATATTTATATTGAGTCAAGTTTTCTGACACACGGGAAGTATTTAGCAATAGCAAAAATGATGATGATTGGATCAGTTAGCTACTGCTGCGTAACAAACCATCTTAAGACTTAACCATTTATTCTTACTCACAAGTCTTGGAGTCAGCTGGGTATTTCTGCTGGTCTTGACTGGGTGTGCTATATGGTCCTTCTGATCTCCATTGGGTCTCACTCATAGATATTGTAGTTGGCTTGCTGTTGGCTGACCTTGGATGACCTTGGCTATAATAACTAGCCAGCTCCTTGTCAAGGAAACAAAGACCTGTGTTATCCTCCCACAGGCTAGCCCAGGCCCATCCTCATCACAATCACTGGGGCCCTAGAGCGTGCATGGAAATAAATGGCTGAGTGTTTTTGCAGGCCTTGGCTCACTCATATCAAAGTAGCTACTATCTTGGCCAAAGCAAGTCACATGGCTGAGTGCAGTCAGAGGAGAGGACAAAGTGACAGGATGAAGAGCATGGCTACAGGGAGGCCATTGGAGCAGACTTTTAATAATAATTAACACTTAAGGGCACTTCTTATGTAGTAGGCACCTGCCATTGCTCTGACAGGTGGTGGTCATTGTCGTAATTATATTCAGAAGTTCTTGGAAGGTGCTATGAAACCATAGAGGGGACAGAACTAAAGGAGGCTTCTTGCAAGAAAAAAAAAAAAGCAATGAGGAAAGGACAGCATTCCAGGTGGAACGGGCACCTGCATGGAGACCAGAAGGTGGGGGGTGGGGGTGGTCCCCAGAGATGCCTGCCTGTCGGTGGCAGTGGGGCAGACGAGATCCGGGGAAGCAGAGTGGCTTAGAAGGAGAAGCACAGACACCAAAAGTCTGTGTGAAGGTTATCCTGGGAGAGGCAAATTAAAAAAAGAGAGAGAGAGAGAGAGAGAGAGAGAGAGAGAGAGAGAGAGAGAGAGAGAGAGAGAGAGAGACAGCCGCCTGAAGCCAGAGAAAAGTCAGCATAGGTGAGGCCAAGGTCATCAGTCTCCATGAGACCCAAGTTCAATAAGCTGTGAGACTGGCATGTTGAAGCCAAAACTCGGGTGCGGGATTTTCTTCGAAGACACTTAGCAGTGACCGGAACGCCATCAGTGTGCCCATTTTTTTCGGTGCAGAAACGAAAGCTCAGAGGACTTCGGGAACATGCCCAAAGTTCCCTATCGAGTGGAGGGGTTGAGCTGCAATTCAACCACCATGGCCTCCGAATCACCTCAAAAGATCGCTTTTCTTTTGGAAGCACGAAGTCATAGAATCTCAGGTGGAAAAGAGGACAGCAAGGTACAGAGGGGACAGGGAAGGGATGGAGAAAAATACAGAGGGTGTCGCCACTGACCGACCAATCTATAAGCTGTCTCGGGCTTACAGACACTGCCCTCCACTTAGCAAGCTCCAAATGCTGGGCCCTCCTCCTTCTCAGAAGTTTATTGGCAAAACCTGCTCTGGGGACATCTCCTCCCCGCCCTCGAGGGCTCAGTACCCCCTCCTGCAGCCTCTCCTTGGCTCCACGTCTATTGGGTTTCTTCTTAGACAGCATGGAAGCCCAGGAGTCTGGCCTGGGTGGGGTCTGCCCTTTTAGCTGAAGACCCCTGGAAGTCTGGCAGGTGCCCTGGAACAGTGTGGATCTCAGCAAGACCTCCTTCCAGCCGTGGCCATGCCTGGCTCTAGTTCAGCTGAGAACACAGCTCTCAGTGGGCCATGGCATGCTGACAGGATCACGCATGACAGAGGGGACTCTGCCAGCAAGCAGTTTAGTCTGCTTGGGGTTCTGGCCTCTGAAGGGCTTGGCTCCCTACAGATATAGGGGCCGGGGATGGGGGAGGGTTACTTAGAGCATGCCAACGATCGGGGTATGAGACGAGGCAAAGAAGGTGTGACGGTAGGAACGTAACGAGTGTGGTGTCTGGGATGCAGGAGGCAGTGAATAAGCGAGTGCAGTGCAAGAACTAGGGGAAGAGAGGAAGGGAGGGAGAGGGAAACGGAAGTAAAAATGAGGGAAAGAGGAAGGGAGGGAGAGGGAAACGGAAGTAAAAATGAGAGAAAGAGGAAGGTGCCCTGATAATAAGAATACCCAGGTCTGTAGCCTAGCTCTTATTGCATCTGATATTATATTTGGAATCCAAAAAAAAAATTAGGTTCAGAAAACATAGCCTTTAAAGATTTAAGCAGTCAATAAATTGTTAGAGTCTTGAAAATAATAAATCATCATATACTATACACGTATTGACTCTGGATCCAGACTGCCTTGAGCTGAATCCTCGCTCCACCATGGCTTAGCTGTGTGACTCCCAGCGAGTTGCAGACCTCTCTGTGCCTCAGTTTTTTCGTCTGTGGAATAGTAATTACACTCATGGCTACCTCCTCAGTTACTGTGAAGATCGTATTATTGAATACTCGTAAAGTGCTTAGAATAGAGCCTGCCCCAAAGTCAGGACGTAGTAAACATTAGCTACGGCTACTCTCAGAGAGGGCAGGTCACTTGTCTGAAGCCATGCTCTCTTCCCCCATCACCTGTAACCCTCAGGCACAAGTGCCCCTCCATGCCACCTCCCTGGTTGGGGCTGAGAAGCCTTGCATCCCTCTGTCCCCAGCCAGGGTATGTTCTCTCTTTTGTCCCCAGCTTTGAAAAGGGCAAGAGCCCCTCCGTGGAGGGGAGAGGTTTGCAGCTGGCTTGGCCACCCAGCGCTCAGGGCTCGGCGGGATTCCTTCCTCTCTGCTTTCCTCTGTATGTCACAGTGACAGAGACCAGCCCAGGCCTGGCGCGTCTGGAGACTGTCTGCCCCATGCTTGCCCAGAGCACCCCGCAGGGCAGTCCTGCAACCCCGGAGGCAGAGGTCACGTAAGCCAACGGGCTGACCACGGCCAGGGCAGCGAAGAGTAATAATAACGGATTATGTTGTTTAATGCACATTGGAAACTGGGCTTTTTACAAATAGTACCTTGTTTAATCCTCCCTTCATCCTAATGAAGGCTTTCTCGAGGGTTTCTTTTAATAGATGGGCACTGAGGCTCAGAGATGTCAAGGTATCTGACCTGAGTCACACAGCTTTCGGGGCTGAGGTTCGAAGCCAGTGCTGATCGGTCCCCAAGCTAGTCGTGACTCCTTGCTACAAAGCCTTTCCTGGTCGGCCTCTCCAGACACGCTTTTCTTCTTGCCCCAATGCCAACGGCCGTCTGAGAAAGGAGCCGTTACTGAGCACAACCATGAAACGCCCTGCCTTGCCTCTTCCGGGCTCTCAGGAATGCAGGTGGATCCAGGAATGCAAATAGATGCAAATCAGATGCGGGAATGCAAATGCATGCAAATCAGATGTGGGAATGCAAATAGATGCAAATCAGATGTGGGAATGCAAATGCATGTAAATCACGGGCGGAGTGGCCTGTCCTTTTCCGACCAGCCCCAGGGGGCTCTTCAGAAACCTCTAGATTGGTACGCCCCAAGTTTTAGATATTTAAGTATCATTTGTCAATTCATACATTTGCATTATTACGAATACTTTTTTTCTTTAAGCTCAATTGAGTTTTCTTAAATAAAATCACCCGAAAAAAACAAAAGAAAAATTGAAGTCAGTACTATAAGTAGAAAACCATTTCTATTTGCCACCAATAGAAACGAAACCCAGAAATGAACATAATGAAAACCCTACAAGGCCACTAAGTCTTACCTGAGTGGTGTGACCTTCCCAAAGATTTGCTGGGGTTTTATATTCTCTCTCTCTCTCTCTCTCTCTCTCTCTCCATCTCTCTCTGTCTCTCTCGTTCCCCCTACACCCCATAAGAAAGAGAGCAGGTGTTAATTAACACAAACTGAACCATTTAAAACAACAGACTATATTACAGACCTGTAGGTCGGAAGTCTCGGGGAGCAAGGCTGTGCTCCTTTCTGGGGTCTCTGGTGAGAATCGTTTTCTTGCACATTCAGGCTTCTTACCTCCAGGAGGCCTCCCTCTGGTCCTTGCCTATGTCTTCCTACTTCTCAGGACCGGCCACAGGTCCCCCCTTCATCCATTCATGCTGCCATCTCTCTGGTTCTCTGCAGCCAAGGCAGGTTCTTGGATGTTAGGGCCTCATGTGATTAGACTGGTCCCATCTGGATGACCCAGGATCATCTCCCCATCTCAAGGACGTATCCTTAATTACACCTGCAAAGTCCCTTTTGCCAGCTTAGATAGCATAGTCACAGGTGTGGACATCTGTGGGGGCCACTGCTTTGTCTACCACAGGACACTAGCACCAGAGACTTTCTTCCTGGTAGAATCGGAAATAGAAAAGGGGGGAGAAAAGGGGGAAAAAAGGAAGGAAGGAAGGAAGAAAGGAAGGAAAAGAAGGAAGGAAGGAAGGAAGGAAGGAAGGA
>PVKZ01006946.1:0-28303 GCA_004027375.1 Macroglossus sobrinus | reverse complement strand
TCACTGAACTGAGCAATACAGATCAGGTGTGGATGAGTGATTTGGCAGAGTGGGTGGAGGGAGGTGGTCCACAACGTAGGAAATAAGTTGTTTAAATTTTTCTTGCCTTCTCAGCCTCTTCTTTTTCATTTAGAATAACAAAATTCTCTAAAAGCTCTATCTTGAGAAAACAAAAAATGACTTTCAATCTAGAGATCACTGTAATATGTAAATTGTTTGCAAATGAGATCAGAGAATAGAAAATGGCAAATAGGGCTGCAAAAAGGTTCTAGAAGAGGTGCTCGCATCAGGTTAGTCTGAGTAGAGAGAAAACAGCAGCTTGGTGTCCAGGCTGTGGGCCAGGGCCCGTGGTTAATCTGGGAGCCTAACTTTGGGAAAGGTGACACGACAGGCTGAGAGTGCTCCTCCTCCCTGTACCTGGGAGCTCTAAAGAGAATTAGCTCTCAAGCCTCAGGAAATATGAAGCATTCACAGTAAGATGTCACACTGAGATCTCATCTCCCACCTATCAAACTGGCACAAAATCCACCAAAATATTCAAGGAGAGGCAGGTGACCTCAGACTGCTAAGTGGGAGTGTAAGCTGGAACGACTCACAGAGGAGAATTTGGCAACATCTAACAAAATGATGTACACACTTGCTCTTTGCTTTAGCAATCTCGCTTCTAGGAATCTACTCTGAAAATACCATCACAAGTATGAAGCAACACATGCACAAGATTATTCACCAAAGTGTCATTTAAAATAGCAAAAACTGTAAACAATCCCAACAGGGCACCGGCTGAGTAACGCTGGGCACATCAACACAGTGGTGCACCACGCAGCTGTTAGAAGATGGCAAAGACCTTCAAGTGCTGGTATGAGAGGCAGTGAGAGGCAGGACAGCATGCCCAGCACGTTAGTGTCTACGTAAGAAAGGGGAGGAGATAAGAATACACGTCACTATTTTCTAAAGTAATAAAAATAATGGCTACCAATACGGAACAGGGAAGAACAAGTCAGAAAGGCCAGAAAAAAGAACAAGACTTCTTTCTTTGAGTATTTATTTTTATATAGCTTTAACTAAAAAAACAAACAAAAAAAACCCAAAAAACCTTATTTTAAAATAAATGTAAGATGAAACTTAATCAGTTTTGAAATAAATCAATTTAATTTTCTGTGTAAAAAAAAAAAGATATATTTACAGAAAATTGTAGTGATAGTACAGAAAATGTTTGTATAGCCTCCACCCAGCTTCTGCTGGTAACGACTTATATAACCATGGTCTATTTATCAAAACTAAGAAATTAATTTTCGTACATTATTAAATAAACTATAGCCTTGACTGGAATTTTGAGTTTTCTTAAAAACCTCTACTTTAAGATATATTAACCTAACAGTTCCCACGTATAGTGCTTATTCGCAGAAATATTTACTGAGCATTTACTACGAGCCGGGCCTCACGACATAGCAGGGAATAAGAGAGGCAAGGTCTTCGGCCCACCAGAAACATCTAGTGGCAGAGACAAAGAGAAACACATATGTTAATATTTGTCAGAAAGTGCCAGATGCCATGGAAAAGGGGGAAAGAGTGATGACGAAGGGCTGCTCAGAGATCTGCAGAAGGCAGACCAGTTAGGAGACTACAGCAACTGTTCAAGTAACGCCTAATGAAGGCCTGTCCCCACACTAATAATGGGGGGAAAGGCGGACATCATTACCTGCCCGAGAGGCAAAGAATGGCAAGAGATAAAAAAGGACATATCTACTTGGGATTCACCTATGTGGAATTGACAACTGAAGTCATGGTGACAGATGGAGAGATGGAGAGTAAAAAAAGAAGGGATCTGAGGACAGAACTCTAAAGAACTGAGGAAGCAGGAAGAATCACCAAAGGAGAGAATGGAAAGGCATGGCTAGGGGCGGGGAAATCTGCATCCTGAATTGCTCAAGAAACCAAAGGATATCAACTTAAAGACAGAGGTCACGTCTTGGGCAACAGTGACAAATCCTAAAATAAATGAATAAAAGACAAAGAAGTAAGGAAAGGTTACCAGAATTGATCATTAGTTATTAGAGACTGAAAATTGGTTATAGTGATGGTTGCACACTCTGAATACACTAAAAGCCCCTGACTTGCACACTGTAAATAGGTGATTTATAACTATGTGAATTATAGCTCAATAAAGCAGATATGCACACCTGTGTAAGCAGGGCACCTTTTAGACACGCAGAGGGAAGACCGCGAGCGGTATTAACAGGCTATGAATAGGTTGTTCTTGTTTTCAGCGTAAGGGAGAACGAAGGATGTGTGTGGCAGAAGGGAACAAGCCACTGGGGGTGAACTGGTCAAGGCATAATAAAAAGCACAGTACAAAACTTAACCTTACAAAGGAAGCTCTTTCTCTATGACAGGAGGGAAGGAAAAGTTGGGGAAGCTATTTGAAAACTCATTTAAGGGAGAGGAAGTAAATGACAGAACAGTATCTCCATTTTCTCTGGAAAATAGAATGCCAAGACATCTGCTGAGAGGAAGTGGGCAGAGTGGAGAAGAGGGTTAGGAATAACTCAGCAGGGATGAAATAGGATAGGAAAGAATCTCGGTCTACAAGTGACAAGTATATTCAAGCCTATTTTTACCTTGCTGTCATTGACCAAACCCCATCTAATAATCTATTGTAGATGCCTTTAGAGTATGGGGCAAAACAGACAATACATAAAATGCAGGGAAAATAAATGTGCATCATTTATTCTAATCATTCATCACCCTGAAAAAGTTCTTGCCTCAGTTCTATAGTCTGGTTCCCTATTACTCTTTAATTATTTTTTCACAAGACCCTAAAAAGTCATAAATTTTCTCATTAGCAGTTTATGATTGTTATGAAAATGACTGAGATTTATGAGCTCCACAAAGTAATGATCTCTCCATAAACAAAGAGCATATTAAGGCATTTTAGCAACATCTTTCAAGAATGTGCTTTAGGTATACCATTTTACATAATGAAAGATTAAATGCATTTTTCAACATTTATAATTATGGATACTTACAAGTTGGAAACAATGTTAAAGGTCACTACTCAACTTTTTTTTCACAACCGTACAGAAATCCCCTCTGAACGATAATACTGGGTCGCTCACTAACTTTCATTAAGATAACCTTACTAGAGTACGAAGTAGCCTATGGCATTGCTGAGTATCCATAACTGTCGTTCCCATTAATTCTTCTATTAATGTTATATTGATTTCTATCTGTTCTAGTCATCTATTATCTGTTCTGTTCATCCACAGAATAATGAATGAATGGACTCTACCTTTCAACAACTCTAGCTCTCACTTTGCTCCTTGAAAATACCTCTCCCTTGTCTACTGATGGCCTGTCAGATATGTGAAGACAGTTTTTACATTCCCTTCTCTTCTCCAAGGCTGTAAACAAACATCCCATTTCCATAACACGGTTTTTTGTGTCTCAAGATCCTTCCTGAATATTAGCAATCAAAATGGAAAACGAAAGTCTTGATAGGACCTGCACAGTACATCAGGGAAGGGAGACTGCTGATATTCCGCAACAGTCCACTGAGTGCCCACTGAGTTGCAGCAGGCCTGCAAGCTATGTTTTCTTATCCTCACAAGTTATCACTGAGAAAATGGAAGTAAAGAGATGAAAAGCCATTGGCTAATTCACACAGCGAGTAAATGGCAGAGCCACAATCTGCCACTAGACTAAGGCAGTACTGCCTTCCCTCAATCTGGACATTACTTTGCTTTTATGGAACATTACAGTTTAGAACCATTTTTGTCAAGTTAGGTCTTCCTCATCTCAAATATGGACAACTGGGTTTTTGTAAACTTATTCCTCCTGGTAAATTTATATCTTGTTAGTTTGGGCCTATGATTTCAGCCTTTAAGAACTCCTTGAATCCTGAGTGTCATCTAACATGCTAGCTATCACTATAGGTTTTGTACGCATTTATTAATTTAAGAAGCATGCCTCTTATATTAAAGCTGGCAATAAAAAAGTGCTAATCAGCGTAAGAACCTTGTAGCCTATCTCTACATATCTCTCCTCCTTTAGGCTGTCATCCTTCATTAATCAACATTTCAGTTTTAGATGGATACAAATCCATCTAATTAGACTATATCTAGTGTACATCTATCTGTATCTACTAGGATTGGAAGGAAACCTAAATGATCATCCTCCACTGACCATCAATCCAGTACATTTACCACAAAAGGAAACATGATTTTAAACCGAAGCTCTGCTGGTTTGATGGGGTTCAGCTCTCCTTTCCCAAATATTCACAAACTCTCCTTTTGTTCTCCTAACAAGATTCCAGAATAGATTATTAACTAGTTCTAGCACCCAACAGCCATCTATTTGCTCTGCAAAAACTGAGGCATTGATCAGTTTCTAGTGTTCTATCATTAACTGCGCTTTTAGGATTCCTCAAAAGCTCTGAAAAATGATTTTACAATCTTATCTGCAAATTCCCTAGCATATAATTTATGTGAGCCTAAATATTCAAGTGAGATTTAATCCAATTAGATATTCTTTACAATCTCCCTAATTACCCTGAATATAATTCTTCTTGATTTGTTTGTCCTTACCCAGTTTTGGAGAAAACAAACAGAAAACATTTTTCTTCCTTCTAGACACTCAGTGAACTTACTGCTTTCAGACATAACCTCCTGAAATGAACTATGGTCATGTGCTACTTGAGGATGGGAATATGTTTAGAGAAATGTGTCCTTAGATGATTCTGTTCCTGTGAACATCACAGAGTGTACTTACACAAACCTAGGTGGTATAGCCTACTGTACCTAGGCTACAGCACATGCAACTGTACAAAACACAGTAGCATTAAATCACAGTGATAGTAAATCAAGCACAAGGGAAAAGATGTAATCAAGAGATGGGGTGAAATGGAGACAATATCAAACAGAAGACATAGTAAACACGAAATGTATGAGGCTGCTGCTGGCATAACAGGCTTCCTATTTTACAGCAAATTTTTTCTTTAGTATAAAGACTACACTCTAAAATAACAAAAAGTATACTACATACGTAAACCAGTAAGAGTCATTTACCATTACCAAGTATTATGTTATTATGTACGATACATAATTATATTTGCTATATTTTTATATGACTGGCAGCACAGGTTTGTTTACACCAGCATCACCACAAACCCATGGGTAACACCTTGTGCTACATACAACATTAAGACAGCTACCACACCACTAGCAATAGGAATTTTTCAGCTTCACTATCATTTTACGGGACCACCTTCGTATATGGGGTCCATCCTTGACTGAAACATGGTCATGAGGTGCATGACCGCAGCTCATTTTGTAGGCCAAAACTACCATTTTTTTTCTTTGACATTTGATTTTTAGAAATGGTATTTAAAATGTAAGGATCTCCTCAGCAATTAGACGGTTTTATTCCTTGTTAAGTGCAAATTATGTTTCCAAATGAAACAAATGCTAAAAAATGTTTCAGGCACGAATCAACTAATGTGTTTGAAAAATGCATATAATAACAATAATATTCAAGAAAATAAAACCCTAAAATTAGACACCTATGGTAGTCTCACTGAACAAAACTCCCACAAGCCTGGATAATTATTACATTTATAGTCAAGATCATTTAACAAACAAGCATCCTAGGTCATCAATTTTAACCGAAATGTTTATGAATACTACTACTAGTCCATCCATTCTGCATTCAGCAATATACAAAGCTGACCATGAGACACACAATATTCTAGGTGCTAGAGATACAACATTCGTACGAACTCTTAATGAATGCCTACAACTACAAGAGCGATTTAGAGCGAGGTACACAAACGTTACCAAAGTTACCTTAAAGACATAAAAAGCCATCCTCAAATAACTGCTCTCAGAAGTCGTTCCTAACGTCAGAAGGTTTAGCGAAAGCTCCATTTAACGGGCAGTCCAAATTCAGGAAGCGTTACCGACCATGCTATGTGACGGTAACAGTGTTAAGAGTTTTTAGAGAACCTCTAGACGAACGCCCCAACTTTTGAAAGAACGATTCTTTTAGCAAAACACCAAACCAATCGAGGAGAGAGTCTCGGGCAAGAACGAATCTAATCGCGGAAGTACCCTTCCTTATTATGCCTACTTCCTTATTCCTCATGCCTTTTCTTCAATCCTAGTCCCACCCTTGTTACATGGCTCTTGAGGCTCCAAAGTCGCAGTACCCCAGACGTAGAACAATACTCAAAGTCCCAGACCTAACCAAGGTTGGGACCGGGATGACGTGAAGTAATGGGGAAGATGTGTAGTCGGTCGTGCGGTTAAGAACGTGCATGCGCGTGTTAAGACCCCTGCCCCTTCTCCCTGCTAGAAAGTTCCCCGAACCCTAGCCACCCCTCTCTGCGAGGGCCGCTACCAATTCTAGGGCCAACGTTGGACTCCCTGAACCGCTCCTGCGCCTCAAAACCTCCTGAAGCCCGTCCCGCAGCCCCGCCATCGCCCTCTAACTTCGATAAGCACTGGGGGTAGCGGAGAAAGGCGGACTCCGGGAAGAGAGACTCCGCCAGCGGATGGAGGCGGTTGGCCATATCCTACTCCGACCTCCAGGTACTCGGGAGGTGGGCGGCGCTGCCCGCACTCTGTGGGTCACTCACCCCTCGCCTCAGACAAGCCCCTTAGCGACGTCTCTCCTTGCCGACTGCAGCCATCTTGGACGTTGGATGTCGGGGCATACGTCATCACGCTGCGTCTGCGTCAGAAAACACGCGACGGTACCTGTCAACCAATCAGAAGAAAGTAGAGCTCCTAAAGGAGGAAAGTGTAGCCAGTCTCCTTCCGGCCTCTCCCGCAGGAGGAGGGGCCGGTTAGAGGGTCCCTCCCATCGGTCCCGCCCCCGGGGCGAAGGAAATTCAGGAGCAACCGAACCTGCTAACGGAACTTGGACTCGAGAGGCGGGGCCCGGGGCGCCCGCCCTCCAATCAGATCCGGGGCGTGGCGCAGTCCCGCCAATTGTGGCCTTGGAACTGCAGGGGGCCGAGCCGGCAGCTCTGGCCCCGGGAGCCCGCAGGCCCAATGGCTGGGGAGGAGCCGAAGGAGAAAGGTAGGGGGGTTCGCGGGGCGGGGCTGCGCCATGCGTCTGAGCCGCGGGCCAATGGGCGGCGGCGGCGGCAGTCCGGGGGCGGGGCCCGGGGACGGGAGGTGCAGGGTTGGGCCGCGGCAGCGGGGCCGTCTCAGGCCGCGGTCCCGCCCCTCCCGTCCGGCCGCCGCCGCCGCCGCCGTTGCTGCCGCTTGGGGCTTGGTTGAGGTGGACGGTGGGTCTGGGCTGGAGTGTGGTGCCGCTGCCGCTGCGCAAAGGGGTAAGCAGGCAGGTGAGTGCCGGCGGCGGCCTCTCCGCGAGCGCGGCCCGCGGGGCAGACTCGCGCCGTTGTCCCCGAACGCTGCGACGTCGCCCCCCGCCCCGGCCGGCGTCCCTCGGCCGAGGGCTGGCACGCGCCACCCCGGCCGCTGCGGGCCAGGAGTGTGAGGGGCGGTGTGCGGACCCGGGGCCGGGAGAAGAGGGCTGGGTGCTAGGGGCCCGGGGAGATCGGAGAGCACCGCTTGGCCTTTGACCTCCGGCCCTGCCGGGGCGGGGGCGCGCTCCTCGCTGCCCCGCGTCCCCTCCTGGCGCCCAGCGCTCGGATCTCCGCTCCTGGGGTGGCAGCAGGTGCAGGGAGTGCCCGGTTCCTCGTCGTCCGCCGGGTGGGGCCCGGTCCCCTTTCCCTGGCGCTGGTCGGCTCGGCTCTGCATGCGGCCGGCTCGCGCTCTCGCTTCCTTCCTTCTTCCCGTCGTCACCCCGCTGCTTGGGTGAAGGCTGTGTGGCTTCTATTTTACTCTTTTTCCGGATCTCATGTGCTCGCCAGGGTACCCGATGTCTAGCCTCTGCTTCTCTTACTTTCCAGTTATAAAAACAGTCGTTGAAAATAGGTCATTTTTCTTCCCACGCGCCCTGGCCACCTTCCACACGCTCAGTGCCCTACTAGGGAGAAGAATTCAGTGCTTTGGAGTTTGTCATTCCGACATTAAACTCTTCCTCCTCGTGGCTCCAGCCTGGCGATGCAGGTCTGCCTCTCCGGTTGCCACTCCCGGGAAAAGGAGCCGATTAGTGTCGGGTGCCACTTGCTGCGGGGGGCCTCACCCCTGCCGTGTTTTGACACATTTAGGATCACTTGAAGGGTATTATTTTGCTTTTCCAAATGAAGACGGAAGTTTCAAAAGCAAAAATACTTTAAAAGTATGTTTACAGGTTAATTTGTTAAGAACATCCAAAGAGTTAACCTTTTAGCAATGAACTTCACTGTAGCTTGGTTGTAGTGGTGCTTATACAGCTATATCTATATATACCTTTGTCAAACTCGGAACTGGACGCTGAAAGTGTGAATTTTATCGAATGTAAATGATACCTCTCCCTCCCCCCTTTTTCTTCTCAAAAGTGACCCCACTGGTATTTCAGAACCTGCGCTAACCAGTAATAATCTTGGAGAGGTTTTACTTACTATTTTAAGTGAATGCATTTAACTCAAGGATATAGCAAAATAAAAGCAGCTTTCCTCTCCACGGTTAATACTTGGCAAGACTTGCTTGAGCCATAATGTATTGTGTCTGTACAGGCTACCATGCATGCAGTCCTGCCTTACCAAATTAGTCCCAGGGGCTGCTGTGATTGATATTTTGGTAAAGTTCCAGCAGTTTAAGGAGTTTTTCTCTGGCCCAAGAAAGTAGTTTGCAAAGCTGAGTTCTCAAACAGCTACAGAACAGCCTCTTGATTGGGACCCCAGGCAAGCTTGGTTTTTAGCCCTCTGCTCCCCTTTCCTTTCCACTCTCCTTTTTCTCTGCTCTTCAGAATTGTAAGTTAACATCTGAACTGAAACTCCAGTCTGAACGAGTAAAATGGTTGCTGCTTCTCATCTCTTCTCCAGCATGCTAACTAACATCTTTCAGTGCTTCTTTTCTTGGAATAGGAATGACGTTGGACTTGAGGACGAAAACATTTATGCCTCCGTGTGATGTAGAAATGAAAGTTTTTGTTCAATTCTGTCAATAGGAGTGCATTAAGATTGTCAATAAGGAAGAAACACTTATTGAGCTTCTGTCTCTTCCTCGTGGTGAATATTTAGACCACATTTTAAATGATAATTAAACCTTTGCCTTAGAGGTCGATGGAAAATGAGAAAACCGTGAAGGTCATTGGCAATTTTTTTCCATTTTAAAGTTAAGCGGTTTTTGTTTTGAAAGCTCTGATAACCGGTCACAACAGCCTTCTTAAAGCTGGCTGCTCTCATATCTAGAAGAGAAGGTGACAGCTAGAGGAAAGTATCAGTACTGGCATGACAGTCTTGCTCACAGTAAATATTTAGTAGATAATTATTGAGTTAAATGAAAACCAGGTAGATAGTTTGTGCTGTGTGGAATTTTAATGAAAATATGGGTAAAAATCTTTTCTCCCAGCTCAGGATTACTCTCTCTCTATTTTTTTTTACTAGATGTCAGTTTAGTTTGAGGCTTTCCACGTCTCTTAAAATGTTTGAATTACACTCCTCTTTTTCTTATCACTAATCTGAAGTAGCTTTTAGAAATGTAACTAATAATAGTGTGTCTTTTTTTGTGTAGTTTGATGATAATCTCGCACTGAGAGGGTTTTTATCTTTAGAAACTGGTTTGTCTGTCCCTGGCTGCTGGGCACCATGCTTGTTGGGGGTGGGGAGGAATCGTTTCAAGCATTTCCTCTCCTTGTACCTAAATTCTGGGAGTGGGGCCTAGATTTTGTCGACTCCCCCCGCCCCGCCCCACAGAGGAATAGCAGTCATTTATTACTATGACAGTAAGCATTTTAACAGAAAAGTGAATATATCTTATGTTATTTTAGAAGTTGCTTGTGACCAGTTATTTGTTTTCTCAGTTAGCTAGCTTTCTGTTTGGACCAATATTTTGATTTGCTGTGCATCCTTTTCCTCTTGCTGTAGTCTTAGAAGTGTATATCTTGGCGATCTGTTTGTTTTAAATCACATTTAGCCAGTTACCAGTATTAGACTAAGGAGTCCTTGCTTTAAAAATGTTCTAGTTTTCATTTTTGTTGCGCGTATAGGTGTATTGTGCTTGGCAAAATGGACTTCTGTACATGGATTTCCTTTTATCGTCTCATTTTCCTATTTGTAAAATCGGAGATGTTCACTATTTTCCTCTGCAAATATAATTAATGTACATGTTTATTCTCAAAGTAACAAAAACTATCTAACAATATGAATACACAAAGTATATTTTCTATTACAAGGCAGTCAAGACTTTTATTTTTAACTTAGTACTCTTAGGGAAAAAAAGCTTGATTAGCACAATTGGCAAGTTAGAAGTTCTGCGTTTTGTTGTTTAATTCACCCTGTAACTCAAGCCAGAGATTAGCTGTGCGCGCTCCATTTCCAGGTGGGGCGTTTCCTCCACATTTTGGAACTAAACAGATCATACAACCAGAGATACAAACACAAGTATTGACACATTTTCAGCTGAAATAAGTTTGAATGGAAGAATGATTCCAAATGATTCTAAAACTTAAACACCCAAGTTAAGACTTTGAAATTCTCTTACTCAAGTGCTTTCCAAGTAGCAGTTAATAATAATCAAGGTAAGTCCAAACACTCTTGGCTGACAGTGAAGGACAAATCCAACTCTGCAGTTAAGATTTTGAGAGGGATCTGAGTGATCCTGTTTACCGAGCCAGAGTAAAATTTTAATCTTTCACATGCTCAGGCTCAGTCGTGGGGGTTCAGAGGGAGGGCAGGGAAGGGTAGAGGGCCAAGCAGGAAGAAACGCTGTCATTGTTATCTAGAAGGACTAAATAATTGTCTAGAGTATGTAGATCATTGGGTGTCTACATAGATCGCTTAATAAATATGCAGTATTTTAGGTGTATTACCTACTTACGGTCCTGTGTTTCACTGTCCACTGTTTTTAGGATACGATTCATTAGAACATCACAGAAATTCTGTGACAGAGTGGTTTCGAGGTTTCAATCACAGTAAATAGGCGTGACTTCGATACCAGTAGTTTTCTATTAAGCACAGCTAAGAGAAATTAAGGATAAGTGTTGAAAAATACTCGTTTGGGTTGCTTTTACCATAATATTTATTTATGACTAATGAAGTTTTTCACTTGGTGATTATAATGCTTTAGTATTGCTACAGGTCATGGTCACATAAGTGGTTTCTGCAGTTGTTCGATCCATGACAAGAGTGTGGCATTGCGAAGATGGATGGGGAATGTGCGGGATTGGGTGGCAGCTCATTGGGCAGTTCTGATCATGTCCCACGTTTAAGCTGAGGCCATTCCACAGCGTATTTTGGACAAGGCCAGCGAAAGGGCTCTGTACTTTTAGAGGCCAAAGAAATAAAACCTTCAAATTGTATGTTTCACGACTGTAAGAGAATACTGGTATTGGGAATTTCAGAGTTGACAGCCTTCAGAGCCTTTGTAAGTGGGTTGGTTTTGAGCTGAATCCATGAAACACGATTATCAGTAAAGTTTGTCGTCAGGTGTGCTCGTGACTCTCTGCCACCAACTTGAGTCTATCATCTTGCTTAAAATTAACTTCTCTAAACTTCAGCTTTCTCATCTGTGAAGTGGGCATAATCTCTGTTATAATCATCTATTAT
The DNA here is from genome assembly GCA_004027375.1 of Macroglossus sobrinus. Lineage (NCBI taxonomy): Eukaryota > Metazoa > Chordata > Mammalia > Chiroptera > Pteropodidae > Macroglossus > Macroglossus sobrinus. The sequence goes on along the minus strand of PVKZ01006946.1, from coordinate 16,647 downwards.
GTGAAATGCTTTCCTCAGTTCCTGGTATAGTAAATGCCCAAACGATGCAGTTACGATGAAGACAGTCATGTTGGGGACCTGCCATAGGACACTGTATGGCAGAGATGACACAGTTTCAGTAGCCTGGAAATAGCATGACGGTTAGCATGAATACCTGTCTAGGTTCAGGACCTCAGTTGTTGAACGTGGCTCCTCTGTCTTGCTGGAGATGAGTGTATGTAGCAGAAGGTTTTAGTTGCTGCCATCTTATCCTAAAAGCTATGGGATCACACCTCACTCATCTTTGCACTTAAGATTAGATACTCAAAAAAAGTGCACTGAATTAATGATGTCGTGGAACTGGGCTCCAGAAGACGGAAGTCCCACTGAACCGTGCCCCTCGCAGAGCACATCTGCAGGGTTTGGTTGACTTAGGACAAAAGTTCCCCAAAGTGTAATACATCTCAGTGACTCTGTCCACTTTTGAGAAGTGGGCAGAGGTCTGGAGAAGAGAAGACTCTGGAGGGCGCAGACTGCTGTCTCCAAGAGTTTGAAGGGTTGCTTCTCTTTCAAAGGCAGAGTCGGTCACATCAGGGAGGATGGTGACCTTGTGGTGTAGCAGCACAGGTCTCACAAGGCGGACGCGAAGGAGCAGCCACTGTCGGGGGCAGAGGAGCCACCCTCTCCCTGTCCCTGCCACCCAGCAGCAGGGAGCCTCAGGTGGTGCAGTTGTCATCGGGATGACTCACGGGGTCTTCAGACTGGAATTTGACGTTGGACCGCAGAGCACTTTGGCAGCCATAACTGCTGCATAACATTAGATGTCGTTACACTCAACGTGTGGGCTTGAAGGTCAACACACATAACCCCAAAGGCCTCATCCAAACCTGAAATTCCAGGATTCTAGAATCTAGAATCCTTATGAGAGGAATGTGGGTGGTTTCAAGGTAATTTCTTGACAGATTACAGCTGTTCCTTTGCTCGTAACGTTTTTCTTTTTTGTTGTTGTTAGAAAGATATAATAGGAAATGATTATTCATGATGCCAAAGGATTCTTTGCTTTATGAACTTTTTTTTTTGCGACTTCCTTTAAATAGGCTCATTTTAATTTAAGTTGTCTTTGCAACTTAATTCAATAGCAGTTTCAAACGAAAACTATTATGTATTGAAAAGTCAATCAGAAATAGGTTAAGCATCTCTAAAATCGTGGATGGCGTAAATTAGTGGAAAAATAGCAAAAAAATATTTTAGAAAGCAATTAATGTGTTTTTTAAAAAAAAATCTCAAGTTTGTGTATGTGTATATTTTATCTGTATCTGTCTATATGACAGATCAAGTTGTCTTGTTAAAGATTGACATTTCACTTCCATGAGATTTATAGGTCGACATTCATCCTCATACTTAAGTAGCTCCTGAGTCGAAATTAATCCCACCTTCTTGCCTGCCGGCTGCTTTGGCTGTTACTTTGGAGTTGTGGCACAGCAGGACCTCCTTAGAGGTAGAGATTGGAACCATGGGTGCTAGTTAGCCACTTAAACTGGTGTAAGTTAGTATGGCTGGACCCTACCACTGGGCCCTGCTACTGTGCAGAGAGAGGATGGGTTTCTGACACACTGTATAGTGTAGTTAACATGCTACCATGCAACGCAAAGACTGTATGCCTTATCAGTTCCCAGAGCAGCGAAAACACAGCACAGTTAAAGACTTTAAAATTTGGGAGTCCTTTCATTTTCCTAAGCCATCATCCTATAATTCGTTTTAATTCAGAATATTGTAATCTGATCCTAATAGCCTGCAGAGTATTCTCGTGAGATTCTTTTCTTCCTACTCAAAGGTTAGGCAGGCTCTCCACTCCCTGCAGGCTGGGTGCCCGAGGCAGGAGGAAGAAGCTGTGGGCCATTCTCTCCTTCAGTCAATCCAGCTGTAAAGGTTGGATACATTGAAAAACGGATGCTGGGTTTGAGCTAAGGTTTCCTGGGTAAATTGCCAAATAAGTGTAATCAAAAATGTTTATGCTAGTTGTGTTTAGTTGAAAGCAACTGAGGAAAACTACAAATATACATCCTTTCCATTTAGACTTTTTTAAAAAAACAAACAAACAACAAAACCCACGCAGCTGAATTTCATCTCAGTCTGTTCAGTGTGTGTGAACTATACTTTGTAAAAATGGAGTTAGGCATCCAGCACCCTCCCTCCCTGCCACCCCCACCAGCAGCCATGGTCCCTGAATGCACTTTATCTTATTTCTCCTGACCTGTTTCTTCCACTACGGAGATTCTACGTAAAAGAATCACTTGACTGGTCAGACGTTGTTGATTACAAGCTCCAAGTACATGTTAGCGATTTTAAGTAATAATTGAGTATGCGTTTATTTTACTGTCTTCTAAAGCCCATTTGATCTGTTAGGTGGCGAGATTATTGGTGGCCTTGCTCAGTAGTTTGTGGTGTTTTAAAGAACCACATTTGGAAGCTTCTGTAGATTTTAAACCGTCTCGATGGTGAAGCAAAGTAGCTGCGTGTGGAAGTCCCAGCTCACTGGTGCTGCTTACAAGGGCCTTTCACCTCGAACGGCCGGGACTGCGACTGGTGGTACGATCCATCGTCAGCCTGCGTTGCTTTTCTGCAACGCAGAGAATTAAATCCTTTTTTTTTTTTTTTTTTTTTTTTACCGTATCTTTGTTTCTCTCCAGATAATTCAATAAAAATGTGTACATTTTACCTGATTTCAATCTAAACTTTAAGAACACCTTCCATTTAGCAGTCTTCCTTCTGGCTACCATTTGGACTTCAACTTGAGTGTGTGTGTGTGTGTGTGTTTGTGTGTGTGTGTGTGTGTGTGTGTGTATGCATGTGTATACCTACTTAATTTACACATTTTTATATTTTTCTCATATAAATACTTGAAATAAATATGAAGATACCTATCTGGTCTTTGTGGGAACTTGATGAGTTTCTAATGGGGCGTTTTCTCCACCGAGAGCTCTGAGGATGTTCAGGATCTCGGTGGAAATTACTCACTGTGTGTAACAGATTTCCGGGTCGTACATGAAAACGGCAGGTCGTTAGTTCAGACCCACGATGCTGGGGAAGTCCTGGCTGAACAAGGCAGGAGGAGGCAGACTTCGAGAACTGCTGTTACTGGATTCTGACACCTTCTCAGACGGAATCTTAAGATGTACCCCTCTCTGTTTAGTTCCTCTTATGTATTTGAGACACTTCTCCAGCTGAGAGCCTCTCTTCCCCGCCTCCTCATCCCTGGGGGTGCAGGCCTGCAACCCCCTGTTCGGTCGCCCCCTGCATGGCCCCTGCAACTGTTAGCTCGGTCCCGGTCTGATCCCCGGCATGTGGACCAGGAGAGCCTGTCTCAGCCTGTGCCCTTGGGTTTAGGGCCCGCCTGTGTGCCGGACAGAACTCAGAATTTTAGTTTGGAAGCTGTGGGTTTGCTGCTTGCTGGTTGTGGGCTCTTGACCAAGTCACACCTGAGTCTGAGCCCTCTGACACAGCTGTGGTCACCACTGGCCTCGGGGGTGGCAGGGATGCCGTCTGACCAGCACAGAGCACCACACAGATGCTTGGGGCCCTGGTCGTGGTGCCCATGGGGCTTTAAGCCACACTGAGGCTACAAGTGTTCCCTTTTCTACCGGAAGTGGACTTACTACTGCCTTGTTGCTTTTTAACACCAAAAACAGGGCTGCAGGGCTGCAAAATCATTTAGCACCTGACACAGAGAAGGTCTGGCCACCAGGGCTGAAGGAAGAGGCCAGCCCAGCCCACCACCAAGAGCGTGTTTCCGCCATTCTCCCTGCCGGGCCGTGCTCACGTGAAGCATCCTTAAAGCTCTTCTTTCCAGAGTTAGGCCAGTTTTAGTTCCTTTCAGGTCAAGTTCAGTGGCCCTCCACAGAGATGCCCTCAGCAGATAAGGAGGGGGCCTGGGATGCAGGGAAGAGCCATTCGTGCATCCTGTGTCTCGCGGTCTCACCTGCTTCTGGAATGTTCTGGTCATTTCTTACATGTTAGAACAGATGGGACTTGAGGGCGGTTGAAGTGCCAGATAGGGGGCACTGGGGGACCTCCTTCAAGCCTGTGGATGGCCATCAGCGTCTGTGACACCCAGGCAAGGGTGCAACAAAATGAAGGAGTTAGATTCGCTCTCCCTGAAGTTTGAACTCTAAAATGTCTAGAGAATTCTTTTCAAGCAAAGCACGGAGAGAATACAGGTATATTGGCTTTTGTGCCCAGATGATTCATAGCTTATGATACACGTATGTCTACATAATTTTGATCTCTGTAGTGTCATGGACTAAACGTGAATATACACAATAAAACCTATGTGATTAAAAAAAAATTCTAGAGGAAAATTGAAAATTTGCTTCTACTATAGTTCTGGTAGGTAAAAAAGAGTAAACATTTCCCCCAAAGACTACAAAGCAGATTTTTACTTGTTTGAGAGCCTCTAAATACTGATATTAGTTACACATTTTTTTTTTTTTCTGGGTGGAAACTTCAGGCTGTGGCTCATGGGAGGGAAGATCTTAGCATCTGAGCCACTGTGCTGCCCCATTTGATGACTTGATTCTGTTCTCCGGAAATGTAATGTTTTCTCTTTGTCTTTTTTTTTTTTTTCTCTTTGTAGTCAGAAAATGGGTAAGAAGAGTCGAGTAAAAACGCAGAAATCAGGCACTGGAGCTACCGCGAGCGTGTCGCCGAAGGAAACCTTGAACCTGACCAGCGAGCTGCTGCAGAGTAAGTCCTGCTGTCTGCGGCTCTGCCCCTGCAGGCTGCGTGGGAGGGGCACACGTGGGGTGAGGCGGGGTGCTGGCCTTGGGACCTGGGCACGTGTCCGAACCTCTTAGCCTGCAGCCTTGTCACCTGTGGCGTGGAGCTGCTGCTGCCTTTTGGTACCGCGTAACTCCTTGTGAGGCCTGGAGGGCGTGCCGAATGCAAAGCTTCGGTGGCATGGGCGCCCGGCTCGTGGGCACCGGTGGACAGAGACAGCCTCACCTGCTTGTTGCCAGTGGGGCCTCAGACAGGCTACGAAGCCCGCTGAGCCTCAGTGTCCACATCAGAGGGTCAGGCCGTGGGGCAGTGTGACGAGGGCCCCGGCAGCGGTGGCATGTGACGGGAGTTAGGGATGTTGGTCCACGGTGTGCCTGGCGGGCCTCTGGGTGGTGGTGGGGCTTCGGAGCTGCCCCTCACTCAGTCGCTTCGCCTTTTCTGTCAGCGATTCAGTAATCCTTTCCCAGTTTTCACATGCCGAAGTGAGGGCTCTCGGTTCAAGAGAATTAAACATCTTGCTTTAGGAAATTAATATAAACTGGTAACTTTCTTTTAACTTGTCAGTGTAAATTGGTGCTATGTGTGTTTCAGATTTAGCTGTGGTCACTCTGTCAACTAACTAGATCTGTCTCATTTTCTTTGCCCCTTCCGTTCAGATGATGTGACAGGCTAAACCCGAAATAAAAACGTAGTTCTCTGTCCCTGCCAGAAGCAGACATCAGCCAAGTCTGGGTCAGGTCCCTCCCCGAGTGCCTGTGCCCTCCTCCTGCAGGGACAGTGCGGGTCCCCCGCAGAGCACTGACGTACAGGCCGTGCACCACCGGTCTCCCCCTGTGGACAGCGCAGCTTGAGGACAGGCGCTGCCTTCGTGTATTCTAGGCCCTCGGTCGGTGTAAGTGGAAGACTGACAGTTATGGGTGAACAGACACCTGGTTCTTCTCAGTTATTTGTCACATATGCTCCTTTTTGGAGAACCAAGGGGACCAAGAGGTGTAGCAGGAGCATGAGGAGGGCTCTCTCTCTCTCTAAACCAAGTTTGAAAAGACAGGAGCCGCTGGGGGCTGGGCGCCCAGCACACCAGCCCCTTCCAGAACCGGCCTCGGCTGCCGGTCCTTCGGTTCTGGCCCAGCGGGAACATCTCAGCTGCTTTTTTAGCAGTGACTGCGCCATCTCTCTGAGCAACGCCCCCAGAGTGCTTAATATAGCGCCTTACACACGAATGTGAAATGTTTGTTGACTGACTGTCCTTATGCCCAATTCAGTGGTTCCCTTGGAGAGCCACCGTCATAGGTTTAACTAGAAAGCAGTGTCGGCTGTCAGCACTGCCTTCTCGAAGAGTTCTCGGGGACGCTCTGCATGTTAGCACAGCTTGTTAGGTTTTCCTCTTGACAAGCAGGTGCCGAGGAGAATGATCAGCAGCAGGAGGGAGGTGGATGTAGGCTAGGTGCTCACACATGGCTACGGGGCTCACGGTTGAGTAAGTGGCATCTGAATGCTTTCAGAGGGTTCATATTCTTTGAAAAGTGCACTCCGCTGACACTGCTCGTGTTTGTCATCATGGCTGTAGTACCTTTGTCCTTCAAAACAGAAGCAAACAGCCACAGCAGAGCCCAAGTCCTCTGTCCCTCGCGAAGACTAGCGGGTGAGTTTGAAAGGGAGGTGGTTGAGCACCGCGGCCTCTGTGTTGCAGAATGCAGTAGTCCCGCGCCGGGCCCGGGCAAAGAGTGGGACGAGTATGTGCAGATCCGGTCCCTCGTCGAGAAGATACGGAAAAAGCAGAAAGGTAAGGTTTCTGGAAGGACAGTCACGTTTTGAGAAGAGCACGCGGAGACTCGACATAGGTCCGACGGTGAGGCTGCTGGGGGAGGGGCTGCAGCCGGGGCGGGGGGCGGCGGGGCTGCCCCCAGAGCGCTCAGGCTGCCCGTCGCCAAGGCGCTGTCGCCTGCCTCGGGGTGGGGGGTGAAAGTGGAGAGCTTTACGGGGGACAATGCTCGTTTCTGAGGGCTAACATGCATTTTTATATCATGCACTGTATATGGAAATGTTTTTCCATACTGTGTTTCCTTTAGGGTTTGAGGTCAGTCCATGATGCTATGTGTGGTCAGCACACAAGTTCACACTGATCGGTTCATGCATCATCAAGATTCGTAATCAGCTCAAACACATCTTGAGTCAATGAGCGCTGTGGTCCCGTGTCCCGAGCTGCGGGTTCACGGGTGTACTGAGTGGGCATGAGAACGATTCTCAGCCAGGCCGGCCACGGGGCCACATGTCCGTTGAAAAAGTATTGAATATAAGACTGTTTTGTTCTGTAAAGCACGGGGAGTGAAGGCTGGTGTCCAGGCCCACGTGGACGGTGGGAGGAGGAGACAGAATAAGGAGCCCATGTTTAAAAGGATGAGAAAAACCTTCCCAGACTCGCAGGTCGTGGATTGTCGTGAAAGCGAGTCAGAGGGTGTGTTTTTATGTGCTCTCTGACGTGGTAGCTTTACTGCTCTCCCATAAACATCTACAGACATTTAATCTTTGGGTCAGTTGTCCCCAAATGGTGACAAGCTCCGTTACGATGTGCGTGTTTGCACTAAATGTGGACTGTGCTCGTCTTGGCTCACCAGAGACATGGATGAGGCCCGTTCGCATCCCCTGAGTAGAGATGCCAAAGCAGACGCCGTGGCTGGAGGACTCGCTCATTCTCAGCCTGACGAAACCCCGACACCCATTCTCCTCATTTAGCAGGTGCCTGCGTTAGGCACAACACCCTCTCTGGGGATCCCGCGTCACATATCTAGTCGAGCGTTCATTACATGGGGGTGACATGGCCCCAGGCTCCTGGGCTGGCCTCCAGTCCCCGGTCCTCATGTTAATGAAGTTCCTGTTTCTCTTTATTCATCAAAAAAAGAGATTTTTCCTGCACATGACTTTTCAACTTTTGAATATTACAAACATTCCAAAAAGTCCATAAAATAATAGAACACCACCTAAGAATCTGCTACCTGAGTTGAATACATGGCGAAGTCTCTCATCCGTTTGCATTCCCCTGTCCTTTGTCCCACCTGCTGGTCTGATCCCTTCCCTTCCCTTCCTCGTCTGTGTTATTTTGTGTCTGATTTTAAGCCATGAATGTGTCAGACCAAGCTGAAGCCCCGTACTTTCCCTCCGTGCCCTCCCGCCCTCGCAGGGGGGGTGGTTTGTCTTCACTGCGAGTGTTTTTCCACTTCACGTAGAACCCCACAGAAAGGATGCGGTAGCTATTTTTAAAATTTCCATAGGTGGTGTCAAACTACTTGTTTTTGAAAACACCTGTTATGTTTTGAGTTTTACTTCCACTGACATGGGCACCCAGCGCGTTCAGACTGCCGGGCGGGCCATCGTCACAGCTCTCCAGCTCTGTGCCCTCAGGGCCGGGGCTCGCCCTCACACAGGGCGTCTGGCACACACGTGTGAGCTAGTGATTCTTGTTTTCATGGGAATTTCGCTAAAGCACTTGTGCGCGTGAGAGATGGCACTCCGGCCTTCCGGGGCAGCCGCTCTGCGAATCTGCCGTGGTTGCAAAGGCTTCCCCCACCATGTCACCTAACAGAGCCTGGCCATCAGTATTCGTGGTATTCGTGTCACCTGGGCCCAGTAAGCATACCTTTGTAACCCACAGGGGGTTTAGGCTTTCAATTTGCCTATCCTGTCTCTAGTTAAGAAAGGTACTGTGACTACCTGGTGATTAGTTTTGATTTTTTCAGTGTTGAGTGTTGTTGCTATTTCCTGTGTTAATTACGGACTGTTTTTTTTTTTCCCCTGGGAGTAGTGTGAATGATCTCTGTCTTAAAGTAGCTCTTATTTTCTAAAACGTGGCTTGCTACAGGCCTGTCTGTTACTTTTGATGGCAAAAGAGAAGATTACTTTCCCGATCTAATGAAATGGGCCTCTGAAAACGGAGCTTCCGTCGAGGGCTTCGAGATGGTCGACTTCAAAGACGAGGGCTTTGGTCTGCGAGCGACGAGAGACATCAAGGTGAGTTTGTGTACAGACTCCGTCTGGGGCTCTGAGTGCATCTGGATTGTGGGGTGGCGTAGCGGGCACAGGACAGGGAGGCGGGGGCCTGGGGCTTGTTCTGAGCCTGCGGGCAGGTGGGCAGCGTGCAGCCCCCTCACGGGCGCCAGCTCTGGGCAAGCCCCTTCCAGCTCGTCCTCCTTGGGGACCATGCTGGTGGGGGCCAGTCAGTTCACATTTCTGGGCCTCTGTGAGGGGACCAGGGAACGTGCCTCACAGGATTCTGAGATGGAAACCCAGAGAAGGAAGTGGGCGCGGGCGGTTCGTGCACGGGGCACGCGGGGCCCTGTGGCGGGTCGTACGTGGGTTGGGCTGGAGCCCGGACAGCGTTGAGCCCGGTGGACAAATGCTGATCCGCCACCCTTGGTCCTCCCTTCCCGATGGAGTGGGCAGCAGCCTCTCTCTGCCTGTCCGAGAGAGAAGGGGGAGCTCGGTGTGTTCGACGATTCGGGGAGAAGGACCTGGGCTCGGCCCGTCTCTCGGTGGGCGCCCCCGCCCCTGCGTGTCCATCGCGCGGTGCTCTCGCTGCCCTCCACGTTTCCCAGGGCTGGCCATGCGCGGGGAGGCCTGTGGTGTGGGGCTCCAGCCCTGCCCGGCATGAGGTGGGAGGGTTTGTCTAATTCTGGGATTCTATAGGTGATATTTTGGGGACCATCTGTTGTCGTCTTGTGTCTCAGTTCAGAACTTGAGTGGAAGAAATGGGTGTAACTTATAAGACCCCTTCAAGCCTCCAGCATCGTTTCTGGCCAGGCCGTAGTTACACTGATAAACCGAGTATCAGTTTATTAGATACCTATTCAACATCTAGTATGTCAGCAGCACCTTACTTGCTATTATACCAGGCTTCAAAAAAAACCAGGGTCTCTTCCTTCATGATGCTTGTAATCTATAATAAGTGACAAGACACATACAGAAATAATTCAAGTAGTAGATAGACATTGGTAAAAGTCAAGAGTAAGTAAGATGTCACACATTCTTCTCTTGCATCGTTAGTGTGGGTGCTGCCCAGTGTCCTAGCCACAGTTTGTAGTCACTGTGTGCATGAGTTTTTTTAAGCTTTACTGAGATATAACTGATATGTAAAAAGTTGCACATATATTATATATACATTTTGATGAGTTTAAACGCGTGCAAAGACCCATGATGCCACCACCACAATCAGGGTACTGTAAGCAGCGTAAATACACGTCTAGAACATACTGAGAAAATCATCTCATGTTGCCGGAATGTGAGATGATAAATACTTTGGGGAAAAAAATTAGTAAACCAAAATCTGTCTTACAGGCTTGTGCTTTTGCTAGTAACTTGTTTTTAAAGACCAGTTAAAGCGTGTGAGGAAGGAATGTTACTCTGGCTTCACACTGTCAGCAGTGGGAGCGGTTCACGTGGACAGCAGGGTTTTTGTTGGAGGGAGAAATTTCGTTTTGCGTTTAGAACTTAAAAATATCAGTATAGCGGAGCTGAAAATCATCACCTTTTCGCTTTACCCCAAGTTGTTATAGTTGCTTCAAATTAAAGTTGCAAGTTTCTTCTCTGATTTGTCTCCTCAGTGTATATTTTACAGTTTTGCTACTGGAAACAGGATTTCAACTCATTTTTCCTGTGTGTGGTAATTAGGGGTGAGGTGTGTCCCCTGAGGGGGCACTTCTGGCCACAGACACAGTTGGAATGAAGAATGTAATGAGTTTTGATGATTCTACTGTTTTCTTGTTTTTTTTTTTTTTCTCCTCCTAGGCAGAAGAGTTATTTTTATGGGTTCCACGGAAATTACTGATGACTGTTGAATCTGCTAAAAATTCAGTTTTGGGTGAGAATAATTTCTGACTGTTTAAAGCAAAGCGAAAATGGTGGAAATACATACAATTTCATTTTGTGGCGCTGAGGACCCTATTTGGTTGTTTCTCAGCTAGCGAAATACCCCCCTACATCCACGTTAAGTGTTTTCCATGCTTGCAATCTGACATAGTAGAAGAGTGTCAAAACAAAGACGCACGTTCTTGTCAGTGTTGCAAGGATTTTTAGTCATTTCCATAACTTCAACGTGTGTATTCCGAGTACACGCTACAGAGGTTTGTGGAACTGACGCTGTCACCTTCTGGCTTACTCAGGGCCCTTGTATTCTCAAGACCGAATTCTGCAGGCCATGGGGAACATCACGCTGGCCTTCCACCTGCTGTGTGAGCGGGCCGACCCCAACTCTTTCTGGCAGCCCTACATTCAGACGCTCCCCAGCGAGTACGACACGCCCCTCTACTTTGAGGAGGACGAGGTGCGGTACCTGCAGTCCACTCAGGCCATCCACGACGTGTTCAGCCAGTATAAGAACACCGCCCGGCAGTACGCCTACTTCTACAAAGTCATCCAGGTGAGCGGCTGGCTGGTCTCTCCCTGGGTCGCGGGGCGGGGAGGGAAGAAAAATGAAATGGATCATGCGGATGTCGCCCTTGACGTGTATCAAGGATGCGTGAACGTGTTGCTTTTTACGTAAATGTGTAGTTCAGTCCGTTGTTTCCATTTTTACAGAAGTATCACGGAAATCTGGTGTGAGTCTGTCGGACTTCGTCAGGGGCCTGTCTGGGTTAATACGAGCAGCAGTTAGTCCTAAGTTCTGAAAGCTGCTAAGTTTTTTGGATTCCAAGATGTCAATGAAAATTTAAAAGCTAGAAAATGTATCTGATACAAAAAAGTGCTCCATGTGTAAATTTTCCAGGAAAATGAAGGTTCATATGTGGGTTCTCATGTATTTTAGTAGTAAAGTGTTGACAATTCACTCATTATAATGCTGATTTCTTTATATTTTTCAAAGTATGTGGTATATTTTATCGCTTTTAACTAATTCTAAGTAAAAGTGTCACGTAAAAACCTCTAGAAGGTTGTGAGCGAGGTCTCAGGCCCACACCGATCGACAGGAGGACTTCTTCGTCTGAGACAGAGAAGGGATCCGGCCACCTCCACAGGGCAGTGTGGTGGCAGTGGGCCCTGGAGATGGCCTGCTGGGGTTCGAATCCCCGCAGCCGTGCTTGGAGCTGCGTCATCCTGGCCTCTGGGCTTCTGTTCCCGTATCTGTAAAATGGGACAATCCAGTACCTGACCCCAGGGTACGTGAGGCCCTCGCTGCAGTAGGACTTGGTAGAGAGATGCTCCGTGTATGTTGTGTGTCAGTCCTTCGGGCCACCACGTGGTTGGGTTGCTTTGTTTTTTATTGTGTTAAGTTGCTTCTCCCCCTGTCCCCACGGTACCTCATGTTAACATTTTTTAACCTTTTCTACCAAGATGGAATTCCTTGTGGCCGAGGATAACGAAAAATACTCCTGCAAGACCAGGGACCCAAGCTCAGAATGGCTTCAGAGTCTCATTTTTTTGTTGCTGTTGTTGGTTTTTGGTCTCATGTTTTTAAATCTTAAAAATTCATGTAAATGGTTGTTTTCTCTAGTCTTAAAATCAGGTTAAATCATTTCCAGGTCCCTGGTGGTCCTCATGGTGAGGGTAGAGGCTTGGGTTTTATGGTCTGTAACTTTTTTTACATTGTATTTACATTGTATTCTTCTTGAGCTGTTCAGTGTACAATGTATCCTTTAGCTATTCACCTAATGATAGTATGTAATCAGAAGCCTCAAAGGCAAGGAATTTTGAGAGCCTCCAGCAGGTCCTGGAATTTAGTTCAGCCTTTCGTTACAATGTTGATGAGATGCCTAAGAACTTACTCTAGTTTACATCAATTAGCCAGTGGTAAAATAGGTTTCATTACAGCTCACTTCCCTTAAAGCCACACAGAACCTAGGGGACCGTAAGTGAGGACTTCCTGGGCTTCGAGTTAAGATGTAGCACCTGCTGGTGACACTGCATACTGCAGCCTAATGGATGAGGAATGTCAGCCCCGAAACTCTCGATGCTAAATTTAGAAACGTGGCTCAGACAGATGCTGGGAAAGGCTTGCGTGGATTGACAGCCCTAAGTGGTGGTAAAATGTCTGTCAGTTCGTGGAAAAGAAACCAGGGAAGAAGAGAGGATTAATGGTTGAAGGCAGTTTCGTGGCATTTAAAACCGTTTCAGAGTTTTAAACCTTAAAAATAGAGTTCACCTCCATGCTGGGCATTTTGCATGGAGACTTGTGGCTAGTTTTGTGTTAGAAATCCGTGGAAAGTAGGATTTGGCTGAAACCCAACTTTGAAGTAGAGTAATTGTGTGAGAGTAAAGCACATTATATCAAATTTGACTTAATAAAGATGAATGGCAGTTCATATATTTCTCATCCATGCCTATGAAAAATAATTTAGTAGATCCTGTGAACAAACTGTTTGTTCCATTGATGAGCCCATCTGATGCACCGGGCACTGCAGTGGGGGGCACCTGCCTGTCCTCAGGTTAAGAGCTCTCTTAGGGACATGCGCATGCTCCTGTGTTGTTGAACTTGAATGTGATGCTCTTTTAGGTAAATGCAAGTGTACAGGGTTTAACAGAATGGAGACATGTATGTGTATGAATTTACTGTTTCTCCATCGATCTCATAATTTAAGTGATTTGTGCCCCTTTGTGTCTCTTTTGGGTGCATCGGGCAATTTCAGAGTGCAGGGGGATGTAGGTAGATGGAGAAACTCATGTGTGCCTTAACTGCCCCGGATTTACTTCACGGCACGCCTCCACTGCGCAGGCTTCCACGTCGTCTGCCTCACGCTTCAGGCTGGAGACAAGATGGCAGTCTCCTTGAACAGGCAGATGCCTAGCCAGGGCCGTCGTGGCAGACGACGAGAGCAGCCACACTCACAACGTGCCGGAAACAGGGCTGCCAAGAGTCAGAGGAGATGCCACCTCTGGTTCTTAGCATCTGTGGCAGTCGTGGCCGAATACAGAGAGTCGCTTCTCCCATTTTTCGTGTTCTCCTGTGACAGAGCCACACAAGGGTAGCCCCGAGATGTGAATTGCCAGAGATCAGATTTAGCTTATATTTTCCTATCACATCTGCACAGAAGTCTGATCGTACATAAAGCCTTCAGGAACGAGCATCACATTAGAGTAAAAACCTCTGGGCATCGGCTTACTTTAAGGATCCCAACACCCTTGAACTCTCAGGCGCCATGCGTCAGCGTCCAGAGCCGCTTGTAGCCGTGTGCACAGACGCGTGTGCTTGAGCTGCGCCATCAGGGTGCATTTCGTGACTTCCCCTCCTCTGGTGACAGAGGCTGTATTCTGGTGCTTCTCAATGTGCGCACAGCTCGCGTCCCACGTAGTCCCTCGCAGGCGGCGTGGGGCTCTCCGTGTCAGCGTGGTGGGCCCTTCCCCTCCGCCTCGAGGCCTGTGTGAGGGCCTTCTCAGGTAGACCAGCTGCCGCCGCCTCCTGGCCTTGGATTTGCTGTCTTCTTTTTGCTTTTAACTCATCGTATCCTCTTGATCGTTTATTAATTCAGCGGGTATGAGGTACCACACTTGCGGACAGAGACTAGGGCCTCTGGGGATGCAGAGTTTTTTTTTAAAGCTTTTTATTTGAAAGGATTTTTTAGACTTAAACAAAAATTGCAAATACGGTACCAAGTCGAAAGCGTGGCCATGGACACTGCTCCCTAGATACCGTTCTCCCGACCTCACTCCCACTGAGATTCTTCCCTGGAGGCAAATGCTTTCCATATGTGACAATCTCGTTCTCAGCCAGCTTCATGGCTGTGTCACATCTCCTGACTGAGGGGTGAGGGGTGTGAGTGGCTGCAGAAGTGAAGAAGGAGGGGACAGACGGAGACAGACCGAGTGGGCTGGAGGCGTTGGGACTCCCAGCAGGAGCTGAGATTTGTCCCTCGGGCTTGGCCGCAGGAACTGGGCGGAGGTTGTGGAGCGGAGGAGGGCAAGGAGGGTTTCTGTTCTCAAGATGTCCATCTCAGTTGGCCGGAGGCCTTTTTCCGCGGTGCACGTCCTGTCCTGTGCCTCATCCCTGCCAGACTGACAGGGGAGATGAAGGCAGGGTGGGAGAGGCTCCTGAGCACCTCAGGGACCCCAGAGCCTCAGCCGATGCCCCTGCCCCCCGCCCACCTGGTCAGAGCCACCCTCCCTGCCACTGCCCTGACCCTTACAGCCACCGCTGTGAGGCGGTGTTAGCCCTCCCTTTGCAAATAGGAATCCGAGCCCTGCAGCTGGCTGCCTGAGGCTCAGGGCGTCCATGCTTGGGCTGGGCTGGGGCAGGTCAGCCAGACCCGGCCTGTCCTAGCCACTGGCTGGCCGGGCCACAGTCTGTCTCTAAGGCTGTTCTGGTCTTAGTTTGGGGACAAAGGCGTGGCCTGGTTTTAAGGGCAGAGCAGTCTCGTTTAAGATCTGCCTTGGGCTGTTGCTTTAAGAAAGCTGGCATGGCTCGCTGACTGCCAGGCCTGTGCGTGTGGGTCTGCCCCGTGAGCCGGCACGGGCCCGCCTGCCGCCGGTGGGTTCTTCTAGCTCCCCGCAGAAAAGCCCTCGCGTGCGGCCCGTCTCTGCTGCGCAGAGGGGGGTGCTTGCTTTTCGAGGAAGCCATAGGCCTGTGGCTTCCCCGCTGCCTGTGACGAAGCCGGTGGCTCTCTCTTTTTTTTTGTTGTGATCCTTACTGATTCAGCTTTCACTGATAGAACAGATGAGAAAACACCAGAACTCGAGAGAATCAGGCCAGGCTTGCATACTCTCTGGGGCGGGTCCAGTTCCTTTGTCATTTTCGTTCGAGCCTCTGGCCGCCTTGCTGAGACTCCCTGCCCTGTGTCCTTGCCTTTCCCGATAGCTGCCCTTGACCATTACTAATTTGCATTAAATGTGAGTGTTGGCCTTATTTGAGGTTTCTGATTTTGTACATTACTCATCCTAAACGTGCATCTGATTTTCATGAACAGGCTTGGTGTGTGTTGTCACAGCGACTCGCACAGACGCAGACCTCACCTTCGGGGACTCCAGCGTCCTTTGTTTCTTTCTTCTCGCTTCTGTTCCAGTCCCCAGCCTTCGGGGGACTCGAGAGATGAAATGCTTTTTCTTGGTAATCCTGGTCCTAGTTGGGGAGGTCACGTGTGATGCCAGTGGCACATATTCCTGTCTTGGGGACTGAGGGGGGACACCTGTGGGGGACATTTGGCAGTGTGTCTGTACAAGGGGGCCGGCCCCGCAGCCCCTGGCTGTGTCGTCTAGAAGTCCTTCAGGTACAGATTCCGAGATCTCCAGGCTGCCGTGTCTGCGAGTGACACTTCTGTGTCCCGCCCTCGTCTCCCCCTGCTGACGCTCCTCCCTGGCAGCCCTCCTGTTGAACCATAGCTTTCCTCCCCTCCCTCATCGCCTTACCTGACTCGGGGTCCCGCTAGGAAAGCGTCCGACTTTACTGATCAGAGTTGGGCGAGATGTCCGACAAAGCAGCGCACGTGGGTTGTTACACGTCACCAGGTGTGTGCATTAGCAGGAGCACCCACGTGGAATGGCAAGCCGGCCTCAAGGGGGAGGGTCCTACCTACGCGTCCCTAGTGGTAGGACTCAGGAAGGAAAGAGTTAGCGAGGGCCATGCCTGCTGTTGGCCGAGCAGTGTGAGAACGTTCCCTCTTCTTGTTCTTGTGATGGGGAGGCGTTGTCTCCCGAGGGTCTGGGACGGAATTCACCAAGTTAGATTCAGGGGACACCGCCACGCGCAGAGCAGGCCCGGCCGCTGCAGCTGAGTCCGTGCGTGGAGAAGTGGACGCAGAGGTCGCAGGCGGGGCGGACTCCTGGGATGGCGCGTGTCGTGTGGATGTCCCTGTGTGCCAGCGGTGGGCCGCGGGGCTTGACGAGGCTCTTTGAGCCCCCATCTTTACTCCAGAGCTGAGCATCACCCCTTTCGACAGGAGTAGAGAAGTGAGGAGATAGGCCAAGGGCGAGAAAGCCGGC
>PVKZ01006945.1:0-28125 GCA_004027375.1 Macroglossus sobrinus | reverse complement strand
GCTCAGTGTCGGGTGCTGACAAGCCCAAGACGATGAGGTGCGAACCCCGGGTTCTTTGCCCCCCAGCTGACACCTTCGCCCTCGCTTTGCCTCTGTGACCACCTCCCCGAGGGCCTGTCTGGACCCTAGCCCCCGACCTCTGCCCGAAGCTGCCCTTGTCCAGGCCTCAGCCCGCTCACCGCCGGGTCCCGCAGGTGCCGCCCGGCCCCTCCTGGCCCCCGGCCGCCTTCCTTCTGCCAGCCCCACCTCCACCCTCGCTCCAAGGTCCCGCAGGCTGTCCGTGCCCGGCACAGGCGTCGCACCCCAGAGCCTGCTCCAGGCCCCGTCCCCCGGGCAGTCTCTGCGTCGCTCACAAGGGCAGGGCTCCTCCAGCCCCTCTGTCCCCGCTTAGAAACGACCTCGAAACCATTCATTTCCTTTTAGAAATAGTTTATAGCTGGATGGTGTTGATGCTTGAATTATCAGCATCGACTCACTCGCAGCACAGCTCGCGGTAGGTGGAGACACAGCCGTGGAGATGGGACAAGAGTCTTTGTGACACACGGTTTAGTCTGTTCACGAGAAGAAATGTCTACCCACTCTGAGACGGGGGGAGCACTATCGTCTGGGGCGAGGACCCCGTGTCCCGTGAGGAACACGCCCCTCGGGCGTGAGGAGCAGGGCGAGCGACCGGCAGCACCCTGTCCGGCGGCCGCTCAGCGCTGCCCGAGCCCCATATAAATGAAATGCTGGTCCCCGCCTCCCGTCCCACGCCGCCCAGCCCCTGTCCTCCAGCACTTTGAATCCTTTGCTTCGGAAGAAAATGAGAGAACATCTCCCACAGCATGTTCCAGATATTAGGAAGCTGAGCGAGTAAAGTATGAGATATTGAGCTGGGCCCCCGGGAGCGGCCGCCTCCGCACGCGGTAATTTTGGGAGGACGGGATTGATTTCTGCCCTCACGCCCCGGTGTGTGCGTAAGCATCTGTACTTGATGAGAAACAGTCGCTGCCCAGCGCCGTCTGATTCTGCGAGAGCTGCGACGTGCAGACGGGGCAACGGGGCAGCTTGCACGCTGCTCACAGGGCCGCGGGGACTTCCGGCCACAGCCCAAACGAACAGACCTGGCAACGCCTCGCCTTCCACTTTCCATCTCATCGTGACCTTGGGTGGAGAACCCGGGGCGATCGGCTCCATCCCGGGGTCACAGCTCTGTGTCCTCTCACCCCGCGTGCGAGCCCGTCATGGACCCCAGCGCCCCCCACTCAGGACAGATGCGGGGTGGGCCTCCCGGACGCTGGGGGCAAGACGGGGCATCCAGACACGGGCCCCGCCAGCGTCTCAGCAAGGCTGGCCCCTGCCCGGTGAGGCCATTCCGCAGGCCCCCCCTTTCCAGGGCTTCCCGGGGACACACGATGCCAGACACGAAATGAGGACGTGCGTCCACGAGACTAGATGAACACAGTGCGCATAGCGAGAACCTGCTCTGCACACACACAGGGCCGCACGCTTGGATGCACGGGGACATACACTCAGGGACACATAGGGACACACACATGGACACACACTCGGATGCATGGGGACACACACACATGGATGCATGGGGACATACACTCAGGGACACACAGGGACACAGGGACACACACACATGGATGCATGGGGACATTCACTCAGGGACACACAAGGACACAGGGACACATACACATGGACACACAGGGACACATATACATGGATGCATGGGGACATACACTCAGGGACACACAGGGACACATACATGGACACACATGAGTGTATCTGTGAGACTCTCAGGAAGGGCCCGGCAGGCAGAGGGCTCCCGTTTGGAGCTGACACCCTGCGGGATGTTGGCGGGTGACACAGCAGCTGTGTGACACCGGGCCGGGAGGCGGCCCACGAGCGTGTGCCCGGGGCGGCGCCCGCCTGCGGGGCGGCTGCGGGAGCGCCTGGCGGAGAAGCTAGACGGCGTCACACAGAAATGAGCAGCCACTGTGCCTGGAGCCCAGTGTGACAGCCGTTCTCACAGCTTTCCGTACCAGCAAGAAGGTTTCCTTTTTCCTGAAAACGCACTTCAGGTTTTGGCACACGTGAGAACGGAATATATCGAGAGGGTGTCATCTGGTGGTGACATGATAGGAACTTCCTCCTTTCACTTTTGTGGTTTTCTGTAATTAACGCCTGTAACTTCCACACGCAGGAAATACGCCCTTAGACTGCACGGATCAGTCTATGCCCTTCGTGGCGGCCCAGATGACCCGGCTGGTAGGGCTGCACTTACCCAAACACACCGCGGGTGAAAACGGGAGTTTTGCACCTCCTCTCCCCTCCCCTCCCCCTCCTGTGAACGACTCAGCGGACGACTCAGTTCACCAGCCGGCAAGTCTCGCGCCCCTGGCGGACCCTGCACCGCAAGCTTCTGCTACGCTGTGATGGTCACGAACCCTCGCTCCAAGTTCAAGGTACAGCATGTTCCCGGCCGCCCCCAGGGGGCCCTGGGGGGCGCCTGCCTTACCCACAAGTTATTTTTACTCCTTATATCACAAGTAATTTTATACTTTACATTCCTGGCTGTGCTGTGCTCAAACATTTTCCCAGCTAGAGCAGAGCAGTGAACACACACACGTACACACGCACACACACGCGCGCACACACGTTGCGCACACACGCACGCGCGCACACACATGCACGCACACACACACACCAGACTGAGAAATGAAACCAGATTCTAAGTACTGATCAAACCCTCCAGACTGTCCCGGCAGAGAAAAGCCCGGGACTCAGCACCGCTCAGGGTCCCCACGTGTTAGGACGACCTAACTGGGCATTTCAGGGCGCATGTGATTGGAGCCCGTGCAGTCCTCAGGCAGCGCCCTCAATCAGCCTCTCTCCCTCCGCAGTTCAGCGGCCCGTCGGGAGCCAAAGGAAAACACGGTGAAAAGTTCAGGAACCCTCGAAAATCCCGGAGCGACGGCCCTGCAGTTTGCTGGATGCTGGCTCCCGCCCCAAGGCCACGCGCTGCTCACAGCGACGTTGGCAGGCAGTTTGGGGGCTCACATAACCCGAGTGGCAGCGTCTTGCCCTGCAGGGGACATGGGCACCCTCTGCAGACGTCACGGGCTGCACAGCTAGGGGCGGGGGGCTACTGGGTTTCGCGGGTGGAGGCCAGGAACGCCGCTGAGCGCCGCGCCCCACGCAGGGCAGCCCTCCCAAATGTGGCGTGTGCCGAGGCCGAGAGCTCCTCTTCTAGAAAGTGCCCCAGAAACTCCTCCAGGTGTGGGGACCCAGCACCAGAAGCTCCTCCGGGTGTGGGGACCCGGCCTCATGCAGGGGCACCCGGGAAGATGAGCGCAGGTCGTGGGGAAGCCCGCACATCCCACCTGACGCGTTCATTCCCGCAGCTGCCTGCTCTGTGGCTGTCACTGAGACCCTCTCTGCGGGCACCACGGGGCCCCCGGCCACCGGCGGGAGCGACCACAGCTCTGCGAGCCCCCGTTAGCATCACGTCGGGTAGTAAATGGCATTAAACCCTATGTGGACGGGAGAAGCGCACCGCGCAGACGGGGACCTGACCCACCAGCTGCATCTCTGTGCGCCCTGCCCCATCCCCGCCCCCGCCCTGTCCCCATCCCCGTCCCCACCCCGCCCCACCCCGCAGCGCTGCCCGTGGTGGCCACGGCCACAGACGTCTCATTTCTCGCTCAGCCGCCTGTAGTACTTTGCTCATTTCTACTCTGCGACACTTGCCGCTCCTCAGGGCTCAGATCTGAGAGCCACGCGTGGGCGGAGGCAGAGCCAAGGACCGGCGATGGCGCGCAGCCGGTCAAGTCACGGTTCCGTCCGTTCTTAAAACCCGGATCGTCTTAGTCTCAGACTCACTATAAGAGGTTTTAAAACATATTTTGGAGGCAGTCCGGCATCAGATCTATGATTTGCAAATATTTTCTCCCATTTTTCAATTTCAATTTCTTTTCATTTTTTTAGTGATGTCTCCTGAAGCACAAAAGGTTTTCACGTTCATTAAGCAAAGTTACAGATTTTTCTCTTGTGTGGATTGTGTTTTTTGTGTTGTGACTAAGAGAATATCTTTTGAAAGTATCTAGTTGGACAGCCCCTGCCTTTGGGTTAGGATATTTAGATCACTCGCAGTTAAAGGGGTTATTGCTATGGTCAGACTTACATTTTCCATTTTATTTGGTTATTTTTCTTTTATGCTCCTCAGTTCCACCTCGACTACCTTCTCTTCCACTAAATAACTGTTGTTAGAGGATCGTTTCAAGTCCTGTTAACTAATTTAAGTTCTGTGCTCTCGGGATCACGACGTGTGTCTCTCTTATTGCACCCACTTCAGATTACTACTGATGTGGTTCTGACACGACGTATGATTCAGAAACTGTGCCCAGCGTGGCTGTGCTTCCTCTTCCTCTGGGTGCCTTATAATTACAGCTTCCTCTGTTTTCCAAAGAGACTGGCAACGATACGCGAAAAAACATATTTACGGTGCTCCTTAGAGCAATCTGTATTTACCGTTTCTGGGGCTGTTTATTTCTTCTGAGCCGTGTCCTGTCCTTCTAGCAGGAAGGGGTCCCTTAGTGTTCCTTGTCGGGTCTCACGGCAATAAACTCTCTTCGTCTTTGTTTATCTTCAAGGTCTTTATTTGCCTTTTTCTGGATATGAGACGCACAGTTTACGGTTCTGCCCTTTTCTTCGGCACTTTGTGCCATCGACGGCCTTCGGCTCCAGGGTCACCGTGACGTCGGGCGTCCGTCACACGGACACCCCACGTGCAGTGGGGTCACCTGGGCGCTGAAGGCTCCGTGGCCTTCCGCTCTGCACAGCGCGTCTGTGCGGCGTCTGAGGGACGCCCGGGCGGCCCCGTCCCCGGGCGGGCTGAGCTTGGCAGAGTGTGCCGCTCGTCCAAGCTGGTGCGTTCTCAGCCATCGCTGCTCAGACAGCTTGTCCGTCCCTCCTCCACCTCCCCTCCTTCTGAAGCCCCATTAATGCACGTTGCTGTGTTCAGCGTCCCGTTCCCTGGGGATCTGTTCGTATCTCCTTTTATTTTTTTTTCTCGAAATGGATAATTTCTATTAATGTACCTTCAAGTTAACGGACGCTTTCTTCGACTATCTTGCATCTCTCATGGGGTCCCTCCAGTGAATTATTAGCTTCAGTTACCGTACCCCTCAACTTGAGAATTTCCACGTGGTTCCTTTTTGTAAATTCTACTCCTTGTTGAGACTGTCTGTTAACTCTCATTGCCATATCTGATTTTACATGACCCATAATTTTATGTGTCACCTTCACTGGGCTGAGGGACGGGTGCTCTGATGGCTAGTAAGTCATCATTCCTGGGACCTGCGTGAGCAGCTGGCCCAGGATGTGGGTGAGCATCACCTGGTCCCTGCAGGGCCCAAATCGGACACACAGCACCCTGTCCTGTCCAGTTTGCAGGTGCTTTCTGGGAAAAGCCGTTGCTGACCTCCGTACTCGGCCGTATCCGGAAGGCCCAGCAGTGATCCAGTTTTAAACCACACTGCCGCCACGGACACTCAGAGTGTCGTGGCGGAATGATTCGCAAGGCTTCGGATGTCTCCTGGGTGATGTCCTTATGTCACCGATTCTCCAGCTGGGGCAGGACGGGGCAGGTAAAAACGGCTGATCACGTTCATACTACTGTCAGTCCCAAGCGCAATTTACAAGCTGAAACGGTTGTCCTATGCCATTTACATATCCTGGCAAGTGACAACTGTGTTAACACTGAATTGCAGCTCTACCTACATACGTGCACATGGCATGTACCCACATGTACATGTTTTTTATATCTTGGAACACGCACACACACAGATACGTTCACAAGCATGTATACTAAATCAGCTTTCTCTTCCCCTTCACACTCCTCACTGTGACTGTAATAATTAAGCTACATAAACTCCAGATCTGTAGTTAACCCACTACGGGCCGAGCCCCAGAACGTCCAGGTGCACCCCCGCCCAGAGGCAGAGGAGACTCCGGGCACCCCGCGCTCTGCACACAGGCAGGCGGGGGGGTCAGATGTCGGCAGCTGGTCGCGTCCCTCCGGCCTCCAGGGACACTGGCCAGCACTGTCGACCTGCGACCCCTGACCAAGCGTCTGTCTTCGTGGTCACGTGCCACCTGTCACCGTGTCCCCTGTTCCAGGGCGGGTTTAGTCCCCGAGGCTGCTGCGAGGGACAGCAGAGGCACCGAGGCCACAGGGAGGCTGGTCTGAGAGGGGACGAGGAGGAGGACCGTCCTCTCAGGAGGGCAGGCGAGGGTGGCACTGACCGTCCGCTGCCCTCCCCGACGTCTGGAATGTGCTTCCTTCTCCCTGGGCCTCAGGGCGAGGCAGGCCCGGGCGCGAACTCAGACGCGGACGCGAACGCGAACGAGCACAGCGGGGGTGGGGCTTCTCCCGGTGCTTACCCAGCGCCTGGCACCCGGGCGACTCGAGCTGCTTGATGGCCGCAGACTCGGGCTGCCCAGAAGGGCCGCCGCTGTCTGGGTCACTCTACGGCCACCTTTGTCTATTCTACTGACGCTTCACGCTGATGGATCTCACCTGCACACCACGTCCGTGAAGCAGGTGCTGTGGGCGCCCCCGTCTCACAGCTGAGGGGCCACGAGGTCGGGAGCCTCAGAGTCACTGGCCCGGGGCAGGTCGGGGCTGGATAACGTTACCCTCCTGCCTCCTGCCTCCTGCCTCCGCCACCGAGTGAGTGGCCCAGTGTCCTCGTCACGGAAACCCGCCCGCAGCCCCTCACCGGACCAGCTGTCCCCGAGCGGGGCGGAGGCCCCACCCCGCCAGGCCCGCCTGGAGCGCCGGGGACGGCCTCCCAGCCACGCAGTCCCTCTTCAACGTGTCTTGAAGGCGGACGCAGCTTCGTTGAAACTAAACGGGTCAGGGGCTGGGGACGTGGTGACCTGCGGTGATTCCGAAGTCAAAACCAGACGATGCATAACTGCCTTCATCCACCATTTGTGTGTGTTCATGTCAGTCAGCCGCCTGCTGAGCGCACAGATCTCACTGGACACGGGCGCAGTGCGGCCGTGGGGCCAGCCCAGCGTCCACGGGGAGGGAGGGCGCTCCCATGACGCGCGACTGCCTCCTGGCCATGGCAGTGAGCTGGTGGCGGCGTAGACACACCAGGCTTCTCAGCGGGGACCCCGCTGCTGCCGTCATCGGCTCCTTCTCTGCAGCTGACCGGCCACAGCGTGTAACTGTGCGTCCTGGACAACCCGCCCCTCTGCCAGCGCGTGTCACAGCAGCCCGTCTCTGCGGTGCACCTGGGACAAGGTCACTGCACACACAGCGTGTGTCACAGCAGCCCGTCCCTGCGGTGTCCCTGCGGTGTCCCCTGTGCACCTAGGACAAGGTGTCACTGCACACACAGTGTGTGTCACGGCAGTGTCCCTCATGCACCTGGGACAAGGTGTCACTGCACACACAGTGCATGTCACTGCACACACAGCGTGTGTCACAGCAGCCCGTCCCTGCGGTGTCCCCCGTGCACCTGGGACAAGGTGTCACTGCACACACAGCGTGTGTCACTGTGGTGTCCCTGCAGTGTCCCCCGTGCACCTGGGACAAGGTGTCACTGCACACACAGCGCGTGTCACGGCAGCGGTGTCCCTTGCTGCCCCCCTGACGTGCTCCGTCTCATTAGGCGACGAGGCTTGGCTCAGCTCATAACCGGCTTCACAGATCGGCCATCCCTCCTCTGGCACAAAATTATCATAATCTTAGCGTTGGCTCCAGGACTCGGTTGCCAAGAACGACAACGTGATCAGCACCGCAGACAGATCCGAGGACAGCTCCCGCGACGTCCTGGGAGGGGGCCGTCTGAAATGACGTTTGCCGTCTGATGAGGGGCTGTGCTGGGCCCGTCCCCAGCGGGAGCCGTGAGAGGCCGCGGCGCTGCCCTCCGCTTGGCGGCAGGAGCCAGACCAGCCGAGAGGTGCCAGGCGGGGCCCTCGCCGCGCCAGCTGGCAGCGCAGGCCCCACGCCGTGAGTCAGAGGGCCTGGCCCAGACCCCGCCGCGTGGGCAGCTCCCTGGCCTGGCCTGGCGCCAGTTCCCACGCAGGGGACCAGAGCGAAGCGACGTCAGTGCGTCTTTCAGCTCCAAGCCTGTCCCCGGCCGACACTGCGAGCTGCCCACACGCAGCCGTCCCCTCCTCCCGTCTGCTCTGCAAGTGCCACCCCCTCCGCCCAGCCTCGCCCCAGCAGGGCTGCAGTGCGACATGGCTCCACCGGTGACACCAAGGGGACGTCGTGGGGTGGGGGGATTCAGAGGAGAGAGGGGAGGGCAGAGAGCTCGCCCGCCGTCGCCTCCTCTGGACTCTGGCCGTGACCTGGAGCGCGGCCCCCGTGTGGGGGCCAGGAGGGGCTGGGTAGCTGCAGGCAGCCCCCTGGCCGACCCCGTGCGGGACGCCCCCGGCACGCCTGCCTCCGACTTCGTCTCGGAAACAAAGCCAGCACGTGAGCGAGCCGCTTCAAGGGGCTGTGTACCCCTCGCAGCCATGGCGTCCCCCGTAACGTCCAACCCGAGGCCACCTTTGCCCGTGTGTTTCTCGTCGCTGTGCCACAGATGACGAGTGCCTGCAGCAGGGGGCCCCCAGGACCCCCAGAAAAGGCTCGAGGGGGCACGGCCAGCCCCGCACGGACCCCACTGTGGCCAGGACCGGGCAGCCGCCTCCCGCCGCGTCCCTGGGAGTCACTCCCAGCCGCGAGCGGCCTCAGAGCAGTCACCCCCGGGCCCTGGGGGCCCTGGCCTCTGGGTCACGGTCAGACCTTCCCATTAAAAATAACCCTTACGGAAACGTCCCCAGGTCATGCTCGACCCTAACGGACACAGACGGTTGACGAAGTGACTTTGGCACCATGTCACAGGAGTTTGGCGTCTGATAAAATCTCACAAGATCAAAGTCGGCTCCAGACCCAGGGTGCGCAGAGGCGGGTGGGAGGGGCCCACTCCTGCATCCGCCCCGCGGGGTCACGGACCCGTGGCCTGTACGGAGCGGACAGATGCTCCTCAAGGAGCGAAACCCGCGGACTTCTCCCCACACGCCCCGAGCAGCTCGCCGCCGGCCTCGGCGCCCGCCCCCCGCGCCCAGCCCCGGCGTCCCCCGCGCCCGTCCCGCGATGCCGGAGCCGGGCTCCGGAGGGGCTTCGGGGCCAGGGGACGCGCCGCGCTGATTTATGGTCACCGGTGCTACCCGAGCTCCCTGCTCCGGGCCAGAGCGGCGAGGCTGGCAGCGCGCGTCGCCATGACAACCGTGTCTGCGGCCGCAGTGGAGAAGCGGGTGTGACGGGAGGAAGGAGCGCGGGCACCTATCACTGAAATATACGGCGCGTTTTATGTGCTTCTCTCCGGGGCTCACGCAGCACCTGCCCCTGCCCGCCCGGCCCGGGTGTGCGTGTGAATAAAGGGGCCCTAATGAAACCATGAATAGTAAGCACGGGGCGTCGGAAATGACACCACAGCGTGTCCGGACGTATAACTCACACCCCAGCAGCGTGCAGCACCCCGAGGCGCCCTTCACGGGAGGCGCATCTGCTCCTTCCCCTGCGCCCCTGTCCGCCCCCCACCCGGCGCCCCCACCCCGGCGCCCTCAGCCCTGGCCCACCCCCGACGCCTGTTTCTCGCCTCAGGGCTGTGTCCTCAGTGCCTCTGAAATGAAGACCCGTCAGGGTGCCACCGGCCCCGGGCGCCCTCGGTCCTGGCCGCCCCGACCCCCACGGGCCCACGCGCAAGGGGCAGACGCACCTGTCTGCTGCCGGGGGCAGGCGGCCAGCCGTGTCCTCAGTCCCAGGGTCCCCGGGGCAACCTCGGAGACTGGCCAGGGCCCTCGGCGACCAGAACAGGGTCCCCCACAGGCCAGGGTCTGTGCCACACGCAAAGTCAGGGACAGCCGCTGGGATGCTGGCTGTGCCCTCCGCCGTGGGAACCAGAGCCCCTGCTCGCGGCCACCTCCCGACCACGGCCGCCCTGCTGGCCACGGCCCCGTGCTCGGGGACATGGCTCAGCCAAGCGGGGCTCGCCCAGGCGCGCCGCCGGGCTGCCAACATGTCCACCGCTCCGCTCCTCCGGTGGAGCTTGGGGGCGGGGGGGACCTGACGCCGCTGCCCCCACGGCCGGCTGTCCGGTTGGAGGTCACAGTCCTGGGTCCCAGCACGGAGGGGGAGATGGTGACGTCACCCAGAAGCCCGGCCTGCGCCAGCGTCCCGGCCTGTGCTCCTGGGGACGTCACCCCTGACGAGAGGTGGCATCGCGGAGCACTCAGGGAATTGCCCGAGGGGAACAGGGTGTTTCTGTGCAGCTCACGCCAAACGCGCACACACCCCGAGTCCCGTCGTGGGAAAACGCCGACCGGCCCCGACCGAGTCTGTTCAGAGACGGCCGACCGGGGCAAGCGTCGGGCTCGCAGACGCGCGGTGGACGGGCGGAGTCCGGGTGGGGGACACGGCGGGGGCGACGGCTCAAGGCAGTGAGGGGGCCTGGGGGGGCCTGGGGGGCCTGGGGGGCCTGGGGGGGCTCGTGGGGGCCTGGGGTGGCTGGTGGCTCTGAGGCCTGCGGCCCGGCCTGGCCACTCCGGACGCCGCACCGCGGTTCTGTGGGGCCATGGGCTTGGGGCGGGCGCAGCGAGAGACGCGACGGCCATGTTACCTTTGCAACTTTTCGGTAAATCTAAAACGGGTTAGAAATACATGTTTTAACAAAACACACAGATGCATTTCCACAGCCGGGATCCCGAGGGACACTCGGCCTGGCCGTGGCAGCACAGGCCGGGCAAGCGGACGGCGGACGGCAGGTGCCCTCCTGCAGAACCGAGCTGGGGGCCGCACCACGGCGCGCAGACGGGCAGGGTGCCGTCCACGCCGTCGCTGGGAGGGAGCACCCGCCGTGGCGCCGTGAGAGCCGCGAGGCTATCAGAGCCCAGCTCTGTGCTCGCTGCAGCCGGCACCAGCCTGTTTATGAGACGGGGCGACGGGCCTCGCGGGCCGCCCACACCCCGCAGCCGTCCTGGCCGCCTCCCCCACAGGCACGTAACCGAGGCTACGGCTCCCGCCGCCCACCACAGCCCGGGGCAGCCTGCAACCACCGCCTGCCGCGCCCCGGGAGACGGCCAAAGCCTCTCTTAGTGAATTTGGGTGACTGGAGCCAGAGGTCCCCTCAACCCCACGTGCTGTGTCACATCCAGGCCAGTCCCAGGCTGACGCCACCCAGGTGTTCACGAGCGAGCAGGTCCCCAGAATCCCTCGCCTGGCTCAGCGAGCACCGAGCCTGTCCCCGGCTCCCTGGGTCACGAGGAGGCGCTCGGCCGGGGGGACGGACAGGAGCACGGACGGGGGTCCGAGGCCACCTCCCGTCTAAGAAACCGAGCGGGGGGCTGGGCCGCCTCGCTCCTGACCCCGGCGAAGACTTCGCTCCACCCAGCTGCGGCCAGGTTCTGGAACCTTCTCCGGGGCCGTCTCTGCGCTTCTCACAACATCCGCCTCAGCAAGAGGCCTCTGCACCGAGCAGGCAGCGCCCCCACTACGTGTCCCTCACCCCCGGGTGCGGCCTGGCCCCCGGCCCCTTCGCCGGGACCCCGATGGGGGGCCATGCCCGGAACCCCCTCGCCTGCTCAGTCCTGAGGGGGCGTCTGGCCGTGACCCCCGCCCCTGGCCAGGTGAGGACGGCAGCAGCAGCAGGTGGTGAGGGCAGACTTAACCCCTCACTTTTCCACAGGTACAGTCAGACCTCAGTGTCCAGCCGACGCTTGGTGGCGTTAACCCCGCCCTGTCCTCCTCTGAGGCGGGGATACCCCGCCCACACTGCCAGCCAGGGTTGAGGGGGGCAGGGCGGGGGGGTCAGTGGGGGCAGAGGTCACAGAGGCACGTGGGGCGGCTCGGTCCCGAGGCCACTGCACTGCTGCCATGGCCGTGGGTCCCACACCTGTGCCCACACCTGCGTCTGCACCTGCACCTGCACCTGCGCTGGGCCGGGCCAGGCTCCAGGGGCAACTGACCCTGCACTGCCTGGTCGCTGGCGGGCAGCTCCGGCTCCCACACACGGCTGCTGGAGGTTCCAACGTCTTGTCGTCACTGTTGGGGATCTGCCAAAGGCACCCCCACAGAGCAGCTCCCCACAACTCCCAGCCCCTCACTCGGTCCCGTTCCCACAGCGCCCGGCACAGCCCACGGGCGTGCCTGACGGTGGCCTGTGGCCCAGGAGACGACCAGCTCGTGGGGGACCAGTGTCTTGTCTGCCGGACGCGTGCCCAACCCTCGGCTCAGAGCAGAGCGGCCCGCAGAGTCTCACACACGAGGAAGGGAGGTGGGCGCGGACTGCAGGGCGGACGCCTGGCCCCGAAGGCAGCGGGCAGCCGGGCAGCGGGCAGGGCCCGGAGCCGCGGAGTCTGACCCCCACTGCCGGGCCTGCTCCCCACCCTCCTCAGGCCCCGGGCCCTTCGAAAAGGGGAATATAAGGACACGGCCGCCCTCATGGACACCGAGAGGGATTAGGTGCGCCGACAAGTGTGAGACCCCGCTGCCCGGCAGAGAGAGGGCCCCGTGCGACCCGAGCCAGTGTGAAACAGCTCGACGTTGTATCCCGTGGGGACGGGGTGCAGAGAAGCCCCGGCACGCACCAGCGCACTCTCCCCGCAGACGAGTCAAACAACAGCGTCCACCACGCCAGGCCACGGCCCGCTTTACGAGCCTGGAGCCTCCCCGAGAGTCTGACTGCTCCGGGGAGAATTCCTGGGGCGTGAGGTAGTGCGTGGGGGGCGCTGTCTGGGAGCCTGGGAACGCCTGTCCCCCGGGAACGTCTGTGCCCCGGGAAGGCCTGTCCCCCGGGAACGCCTGTCCCCC
This sequence comes from Macroglossus sobrinus, assembly GCA_004027375.1. Lineage (NCBI taxonomy): Eukaryota > Metazoa > Chordata > Mammalia > Chiroptera > Pteropodidae > Macroglossus > Macroglossus sobrinus. Next base: position 15,263 of record PVKZ01006945.1, on the reverse strand, counting down.
GGGAAGGCCTGTCCCCCGGGAAGGCCTGTCCCCCGGGAACGCATGTCCCTGGCCCACGGTGGGAGAGGCTGTTTTCCCGGCTGGACGGACTGGCTCCGAGCACGCTCACCTCGTGCCAAGCTCTCTCCAGTCATCATGTGATGTCTCTAAGTCATGTCTCAGCCTGCTGATGAGGAATCTGTGTGACGTCATCGTCCCCACGCTCTACGTGATGTCACCCGCCCCCTACGTGCTGTCACCGCCCTCTGTGTGATGTCACCCGCCCACCCTGTGCGTGGACCTCACTCAGCATGCGAGCACAGGTGCAAGAGCAGGCGTTACGCCTCTAAGGCCCTTGAACATACTCGACCCACTCGGCCCGTGGCACCTGCTCGGGGGAAGGCCCGGGCAGGTCGCAGGTGAGGGAAACGCTGGTTTGTGACGTGCAGCGGCAACGGCGGCCGCGGCCGGTTATCGAGAGCCGACGGGGCGCCCGGCGCCGGCCGAGGGCTTCACCTGCAAACACGGCCGCTGTGCCGGCATCCCGGGCTCTCGGACGCGTCCCCTCCCCTCAAGGAGGGGACGTTCAGTGCCTGCCACCACAGCCAACACAGTCCGCACGTTTCCGCCCACAGGTGGCAGGCCTGGGCGGTGACCCGCCTGGCCAGTGGCACGTGCCCAGGCATGACACCGGGGACGGCTGTCGGCTGGTCACACCCTCGGCCATGGGCTCGTCTCCTGCCTCCCCTTGAGGGGCCCGTGGCCCAGGCAGCCAGGACGATAAAGCGCAGAGCAGATCTGACCTGGCTGGCCCCGAGGCGGGGTGAGAGGCACCCACCCAGGGCCCACGAGCGAGACGCTGTCCCCTTCTGCAGCTCCTGGGGGTTTGGGCCTGACTGACACGCGGCATCGCTGAGCGTCACTAGCTACGCGTGTCCGTCTGCTGGGCTGCCGGCCACCTCAGGCTAAGGCGACGGGGCAGCGGCGGCTTCGTGAGGGCCCAGGCGGTCAGCGGCGCCACCGCAGGCCCCTCCTGCAGCAACGGCAGCACCGCGGCGTCCGAGGGCTGTGAGCCTTCGCCGGCGTCTCTGTTCCCGGGTGTCACAGTGCCTCTCAGAGGCCGGGCTGCGGGAATTAGACGCTGCCCTCCACCGGCCGCAGCCAGGAGCCAGGACGCTGCCACTCCCGACACCACCCGTGTCCTCCACCCCCACCCTCCGCCCCGCCCACCGCCTGTGCCCACCGCCTGTGCCCACCACCCACCGCCCGTGCCCGTGGCCGCAAGGAAGGACCGGCCACGTGCAGGAGCTTTCTCCACCGCTTCCCCCAGAAGGCCCCCAGGCGGTCACGCGCTGCTGGTCTGGGACGTGGGGGAGGATCGGGAAGAAACTGGTTTGTTTGCGGCGCGGCCGGTCACCACTGTCCTTCTCTGTCCTGGATACGCTTGTCCAGCCTTAACTAGCGGTCAGAGCGGATAGGAGATGAGCACCAAGAACGTGCTATGTGCCGGCCAAGCCCTTCGTTCTCAGAGCCTATACGTGCAAAGTCTTTTACCAAAGCCACGTCACTGTCATTTTTCTGGTTATTAAAGCGATATTTTCCCTTTGAAAAAATCATGAAGGTTCATATATTTTAAAGGCTGTAAATGTCACCTAGAGCCTCTGTGTCGGGGTGTTTTATGTAGAGAGCCCCCCACGCCCCGCCCCCCAGGCTCGTCGTACACCGTGGTAGTGACACTGTACACGGAGAGTCCTCGAAACCAGCTGTGCTGATCGATCAGGATCCCGCGGGAGGGACACTGCGTGACGTCCAAGGACGGGGTCGTAGGCAGCGACGCGGCCTGAGCTCAGCCCCCCTCACATCCCCCCCTCCGCACGTGTGGGGACCCCACCTGAAGTGAGGGACGGCTCCTCACCGGACAGACACGGGGGAGACTCAGCATGGAGGGATGCTGAACGTCAGCCACCCACCCACAGCCGTCGGAATCCCCCCGCTCAGGAGCCAGGCCTACGAGTGACCCTCCAGCGGACACCCGCCGGTCACCCCCGTCCCCGGCGGACACCAGAGAGAAGGGAGATGGCGTCCCCGCCAGACCCTGCCAAACCCCACCAGACCCCTCCTGACCCTGCCAGACCCCATGTCACCAACCACACGAGGGCTGCTTTTAAGCACTGGGCTTCGGGGGTGGCTCGCCATGCAGCGCTGTGTGACCAGAACCACGCTGACCACAGGCAAGCCCGTGACCAGAACCATGCTGACCACAGGCAAGCCGCTGTGACGACCCGGGCCCGTGGCAGGTGGCTCTCCTGCCCGGCCCCGAGCAAAGGCGACACTTGGTCAACAAGCACTTGGCCGCAGACGGCGCATGAGCCAGCGGTGTGGAATGCCGCCCCAGTCCCCCCAACACAGCGAGCTACACACCCCCCCTGGGAGCGCAGCACGAGTGGCCCTAACGGGAGCCCCCTGAAGACAGGTCACCCCGAACAGGAGGCCACGCCCACGCCTCTCAGGGCCCACGGGGCTTTCCAGAAACTGAATTCTGGGACGCTGGCCAGTCTGATGGTGGACAAGCTGGGCACTGCTCTGTTCCCGAGGGCCTGTCACTCCATTTAAGCTTTCCCAAATGTGTGACAATCCGCACTTATCAGCGAGTTCCAGCTTTTGTGAAAAGAACAGAACCCTAAAAGCCACACATGCTGTAATAGATCCTACGCCCCAGCAATGCTTTATCTCAAGTGTTTGTATCTTAGGCACAGACACACACACACACACACACGTGCACACTCACACATCTCTAAAAATAAAATAAGGAGTAAACAAGTTTCTCCCGAGATGAGAACAGGAACGTAACGCAAATAAAGCGAAACCCACAGCGACGAGGCCGCGGGCATGAGCGGGGACAGACGGGGGCGGGTGGCGTGTCCCCCACAGCCAGCGCTGGACGCAGGATCACAGCCCCGGGAGCAAGGGCGGGGCACACCGGCCACTTCAGCAAATCTGCACGGACCACTGGGGTCATCTGGCAGGCGAGGAGGTAACGACATCCTTCAAACTCGTTTTTAGGGTTCTGGTGTTCGTGGTGGCGAGAAACGTGTTTGTTGCTGGGACGACACTCACCGGTGGCCGCACGGCACGCTCAGCTCCTGCTACGGGCGCTCAGTGAGGCGACGCCCGTTTTGCTGGACTTCCCGCTGTTTCAACGGCCTCACCATCAAGGCACGAGGACAATACGGGGACAGCGGTGGCCCCAAGCACGCTGCCGTCTGCCTCCTCCCCGCCGTGAGGCTCCGTGCGGCCCGGCACAGAGCCGGCCACAGCATCGGCCTCTGCCACCTGCAGCCGCAGCACCAGGTGGTGCCAGAAACTCGACCGGCGCATTTTAACATCAGAGGTGTCACGGTCTTGTCCCTCCATCACCCTGAAACGTGACGCCAGGCAGGAAAGCCAAAAGGAACCTGCCTGCTGCCTCTCCGGCTTCAGACCGTGTTACCCCTCAGCCTGGCAGAGCCGGTTCCCTCCCTCTCCCCGTTAACCGTCATCCCATGAAGAAACACCACCTAAACCCCCGTCCACGCCTGCGCCGTGCCGGCGAGCGGTAGTTCAACCTCGTCACAACTGGGCGAGGAACAGCTCACGTGTTGGAGTCCTTGTCGCGTCCATGAGCATTTAGATGTTTGACGTTTGAAGAAAATTAGAAAACGATGTACCCGGTGAAGGAAAGCCAGAAAATTCCACTAAAAACCTGTGTTTTCAGTTACAGATGGTCGCGTGGGTTACATACGTGCTTTAGTCACAGCAAAACCCCCACATCAACATCACGGGAACAGACTGAAAACAAAGCTGAACCCGGAAAATCCACTTGTGCCCAAAATTAAACAAATATCCCTAATACTGAGGACGCGGACGTGCTGTAGGCTGATGAATAATTAGACAGCTCGGAATCAAACCAGTAGGGGAAAAGGCTGCTTTAAAAAAAAAAACAAACAAAACCCACCAGAGGCCTAAAGGCATAAATCATGATTTATGACCATCCCAGCTCTGACCTCGTAGAAAGCAGGAGAGATCAAAGGTGACGCTTCATTGTGTATTTATTGCTGGGCCAGACCGTCATTCACGGGTCTCCGTCTTGAGAGGTATATATGGGATATGTACAAACTCTCATAGATGAACCAACGCGGGGAACTTACGAGCAGAATTTACCATGAAATCTGCAGCTAATAGCACAACGTGCCTAACCCGTAACTTCCCCGTCTCTTCCCAGGTTCACAGCATCGCAGTTTTGCAGCCAAAAGATGCGGGCGGCGGTGAACCCCGGGGAGACGGCTGACGGTGCACGTGTAATCACCACCACTGCACAGAGACCCCGTGTTCACTTCCCCAGTGAGGGTGCGGGAACCCACCCCCACCCCCACCCCCACGCAGACTCCCTTGAAAACCTCTGGCCGGGAAACTGTCAGAGTGAGATCACCCGTAGCTCGTCCAGGACCCAGAGCGGCCTTCACTCTGTCCGAGTGTGAGTCCAGCACCTCCGCGAGGACTTCCGGTGGCTTTGCGAGCCAGGACTCGGGCCAGGGTCCTCGGCAGGGACAGTCTCTAAAGCCATGCACATGCATGTTCACACACACAAGTACACACACACACATGCATGCACGTGCACTCATACACACATGTATGTGCACATACAAGTACATGCACACACAAGTGTGCACATGCACTCATACACACATGCGCATGCACACAAATGCACGCACACGTACACGCACACAAGTACATGCACATGCATGCATGCACATGCACTCATACACGCTTGTGCACACACGTGTGCATGCACACACAAGTACACACACAGGCATGTGTATGCACTCATACACACATGTACATGCACACACAAGTGCATGCACATACAAGTGTGCACGTGCACTCATACATGCATGTGTATGCACACAAATGTACACATGTGTACATGCACACAAGTACATGCACATGCATGCATGCACATGCACTCATACACATGTGTGCACACACATGCACATGCACACACAAGTACACATGCACGTGTGCACGTGCACTCACACACATATGTACATGCACACACAAGTACACACACATGTATGCGCATGCACTCATACATGCATGTGCATGCACACAAATGCACACACATGTACATGCACACAAGTACATGCACATGCACTCATACACACTTGTGCACACACATGCACATGCACACACAAGTACACACATGTGTGCACATGCACTCATACACACATGCACACGCACACGCACATGTACACACGCATGCACATGCACTCATACACACATGCACATGCACACAGACAAGTACACACACACACACGCACACACACACACAAGATGCACTTCTCCTTGGGTGCTGCACCCACCTCCCTGGAGTCATCTGCTCCTCTCTGGGTGTCTTTTTAAATTCTGGAACCTTTTAGCTGAGGAATTAAATGTCTCCCGCACACAGAAACTAATTAGCACCCACCAAATGCACAACTGTTTTGTTCTCTGCGTGAGTTCGTGTTTTGCTTCTGTCAGGGCCTGGAGCACGTGCGGGAAGTCTGCGGACTCTCCCTGCTCTCGGGGTTGAGGGAGCCGCAGAGACAGCCGCCGGGCTCTGAGCTGCAGTGCTTCCTTTTTCTTACGGAATTAGCAAGCGAAAAATCCAATTGGCCCTAATGGCGCTCACTCTGAGAGTCCCTGTTCTCATACACAAGGAAGGGTTTATAATTCATTTGTAGTAATTAAGACACTGATGTTACACAGACCGTAAAATCCTTCATTAAGCCAGTGAAGAGCTTTCCATCAAATTCACTGTAGCTAAATATTTATTAAAAAAAAAAAAAAAACAACAACGGAAGTACAAGAAAGAACTCCCCTGGCCAACACACGAAAGCTCTGAGACCGTTTGGACAGGGTAGACGGCCCGGAGCACGAGACGGTGTGACGGAGTAGGAACCACGGGAACCAGCCACCCATCACGGCCGCTATAACGAAGTGAGGTAATTAACCGTAAGGAAATGATTCAGCCCAGCGCTAACCGGCTAACACCATCTAAGCGTTCGCATTTCAGCGTGATGGCTTTCAAATGGCTTTGTCGTCGTGTTAGACTTTCCAGGGGCGCCAACGCAACCGAGTCTGTGGCCGAGGTGGCGGTGGCTGAGCTGAGCCAGGACGGAGGCGGGCGCCATCCGGGTGGCGTGAAGGGTGCCAGCCCTTTGCAAGGCGCGCACGGTGCACACGTGGCCCGGAGCACACGCTGATAAAACAGCTGAACGACCTGGTAGGTAAGAAAATGTTGAAGGACGTGAACTGGCAAACCCCGAAGAAAGCAGGAGACAATGACTGACGGGTAATCACCGATTATCCAAGAAAAACAAGTGAACACAGGCACGTCAGTTACGCGTATTAACTGCTGGCCTGGCGAGCCGGGGCTGTGGACAGCGTGTGGAAAACAGAAGCAATCATGTAAACTGGCTAAAAACATATAAATTAGTTTTACCCAAATGCGTGTAGTTTGTAAGCCAGTAATTCTGCTTCCAGCCCGCGTAGAAATTCACTGCAGACCTACTCTGCGTAACTCCAAACGTGAGGCAACTTAAGTGTCTACCATCATAGACTGAATTATGCCCCCGCCCTCCTATGTCCAAGCGCTGGCCCTGATGTCACCGCGTTTGGAGACGGGGATGTCACCGCGTTTGGAGACGGGGCTGTGAGGAGGTAGCGCAGGCCCAGCGAGGCCGTAAGGGTGGCTCAGAGCCGCAGGAGCCCACTCGCCCCCTGCGCCTGCGCGGGGAGGGGCGGCTGCCAGGGCTCCCTCCCCGGACCCAGACCGGACCCCGGCCCCACCCGCCCTGTGATCCAGATGTCCGGCCTCCGGACTGTGCACGGCCAAGGTCTGCGGTTGCCGCCCCAGTCCGGGGCGCTCCGTCCGGGCCGCCCAAGGGGCTCCTGCACCGTCAGTCAAACCGGGCAGCGGATCACGGCGCGTTCGCGCAGCGGGAGCAGCAGACGCAGGGGAGGAGCCGGGCAGGTGCGCGGGACGCGGCAAGGCGGGGCGGGGACGCAGGGAGGACGTGGCACGGAGGAGGGCGCGGTGCCGAGGCGCGCACAGCGCGTCCCGCGGGAACGGCCGCTGCACCTGCTCACGCAGTCGCGCCCCGAGGAAGGGCAGACGTGACAGGAAGCTTCTGAAGTCACACATGTCTACAGTCCTTACCTTTTAGGACAAAGCAAGGTTTTTTAAATTTATAAATATACCCATAAAAACCCGGAGGAAAAAAAAACAAATCCACGTTCACTGAGATTGTCCCAAACTGCGGTCAGCCACGACCTGTGTCTGCCTGCAAATCGCGACTTTTATAGCAGCAAAGTGGGGGTGTCGTTTCAGAGCGAGACACCTATGGCAGGGATCCGCGCTTTTCCCCTCCCAATATGTCATTGCACATGAAAGTTGAGTTTACAGTGACTCTCTCTGCTGGCTGCGTGGACCCTGCGTTCACATGTTGCTCTGCTTGCTGCATCACACACCTACCCACCGCTCTGTTCATCAATCCATCTCGCTTTTTTACATATTTCAAAGTGAAGTGCAGACCTGAGTGTACTTCCCCCCAAATATTTCCATGTGCACAGCATGCAAACCGGTTTTGAACACATAAGTAATGAGCAAGCTCTCCCAGACCGGGAGAGACCGCACACCTAATGTGAGGCTGAGGGGAGGGACTTAGGCGGTCAGGGGTGTGGGGGCTTCCCAAGGACTAATGAGATCTTGTTGCCACCTCGTCCAGACACCACTGAGAGGGAGCAGGCAGCACCCACACCCCGGCCCAGCATCAGTATGTTCGTCATTGATCAGAACTGCGGTTTACAGCTCACGGGGGAACGGGGTGGGACGGGTGAGGTGCCTGAGGCCTCCGGGCGGCTGCGTCTCGTTCTAGCCCCTTGGCCGCGCGCCCTCAGCTCCCGGGAAGGGAGCTGCAGCCAGGCAGCCTTTCAAGTGGCTTGACAGTCTGCTGCTGTTTTCTCACACGCATCCGCTTACAGACCCCGCTGCCCGGTCTCAGGGTTGTGCTCAGTACAAAGACATTGAACCCCAAGCAGCCAAGAAGGCTTTCATTCATGTCCCGTGCTGTCAACCTTTCCACCGGAGCTGAGGGCTTTCTGTACTCATTTTCAAGGCGGTCCCAGGTTTTCAAATTTCTAATTAACAAGTAGGATGAGGAAGCCACACAAGCCACCCTCCCTTTGATGGTGGGCCTGCCCGCCCGCCTGCTTTGTGGGAAGGCCCAGCAGAGCGTGTTTCTTCCTAAACCAGAGAGCACATCGGCTCCCGCTCTGATGACGGTGCCCGGATGGCACTGCCCCTTATCCTCGTGGAAACGTGACTGTGCTCACACCTAGTGTGACTCAGTTCTCTGCTGTGGCCAGGCCTTTCCACAGCCCCCGGCAGCGCTGGAGTCCCTGGCGCCTCCACCCTCACTTGGGGGTGTGGCACCTCAGCGAACCCCCAATTTTTGTTCCTTCCATGATCATGAAAACATCTAAGATTCCCAAGTTTAAGAGTGCCAAAAAATTCTGAAATAAATGACTATATAATGGAATGAAAAGCCATGAGAACATCTAACATAAAGATTAGGAATTCATTAGATTCACTACCTGGCCAGGATGCCCACCCCCCGAACTACAGAACTACATCTGAGAGTGACGGTGTGTGTCCCTGGGAGCCCGCACCGCACGTCTGTTAAGGGACATGAGGAGCGAAGGGGAACAGCAGTTTGTGTGTCTCCAAATATCTGTTCTCACTTAGTTCTCATTTTTTCCCATTAAAAATTCAAGAATAAATTAAACGCCAAGTCTATGACTTTAAATGGCATTCATGGAGAAGAATAAATGACATTACATTTGCCTGTTGAGAACATCCACGGAAAACTAATTTGAGAAGAAAAGGCTAATTAATAGGAGCAGAAAAGACTACTTAACTTCCTTTGATCTTGGACATTATTAAACAGTAAAACAACCACCATCCCGTTTTGTTAGGCTCAGAACAGAGACGGCAAAGCTCAGCAGCTCTGACCCGGCGACACACGGCCACGTTCCCCCACGGGGCTCCACCTGCAGCCCTCCGAGCGGGGCCCCACTGCGGGGCGGCCCACGGCCAGGTGTGCGCCCCAGCACGGGGCAGGGGCTGAGACCCGCACCGCCCCACGAGCAGCCCCGCCAGGAGGGGCCGCACGCCAGGCACCGGCCGAGACTCGGGGCGCCAGGCGGTGCCCCACACGGAAACCAAAGCAGCTGCGAGGAAAACGGGGCCGAGGGACAGAGCCCAGCAACGAGAGGGGCGTCCGGGCGTCCTGACCCCAGGGAGGAGGGACGAGGCCCTGGACTCTCAGGCTGAGACGTCGAGACTGCGGGTCTCATTCAGGCAGTGGCGAAAGGCGGGCAGCTGGCGAGGGGACTGCACCCCGAGTGCCCCACTAACCAGGAATCCAACGAGACGGAGCAAAGTCATGGCATCGGAACCTCCAAGCCTCTCTGCTAATCCGCTGTGTGCCCGGAGAGGCGTGGGCACAGCGCTATACATTCTGCAACAGTGCGATTAGTCCCGGCGGGTTTTTCTCCCAGGACTGAGAGAAATGCCTGGTACTGGTGCCAGACTATAAACGACTAAATGAATTGTCGTCAGGATGATAAAAGCATCTAAGAAACCACAGAAAGGAACTAACAATGTTATAGGCTTTAATTAGTGATTTCTGGAGGCAAAGGACAAGCACTCTGGACATATCTCACGGATCCAACGTTGTTTGGTTCAGGCGCCTACTTAGGGCTTCCGTGTGCTGTCAGGGCCTCAGAGCATGAGCCACGTGGAGGCTGCAGACTCAAAGCACCAGGAGAGGAGAAGCAGGCATCGGGCACTGCACCCTCATCCCCGTTTTACAGAGAGATCGAAGCTCGCAGTGCTTGCTGGCTCACGGTAACCAAGAGCCAACCCCTGCCAAGCCCACGCCCTTAATTCTCACAGTAAGATTACATCACACGACACCTCGTTACAAACACGCCCTCACCTATACCTCGAACCACAGCATGTAGTTCAAAACTGGCCCTGAAAAGTTCTCTTCTAAGAATTACAATTCTCCTGTTCTTGTAACGGGTCAGAATGGGTTCAGCCACAATATCAAATCCAAACTAACATAACTGAAGTCCAGGGGTGGGCAATTCAGGCCTGTGAGGGGCCAGCTTCGGGGAAGTATTCGGGGTCCCTCCACGTTGCTGCAGTACCCTCCTCACAGCCCAAAATGGCTGCTGAAGTCCAGTCATCACATCCAGGCTCCATCAGCTCCAGGATGTGGAAAAGACAAAAATATTCCAGTTCCTGGAAACTGCACAGGACCCCATTTACATCCCTCACAGAGCCATGCTTAGCTGCAGGGGAGACTGGGAAACGTAGCTTTTAACTCGGGATGGCCATCGTCCAGCTAAAACCGGGAGGCTCTATCGCTAAGGGACAAGGAAAGGCAGCAGAGACATATGTAGCAGTCTTGGTCACGTGCATGTGATGGACACGCTGGAGAGAGCTGGGCGCCGTGTGACCGTCATACCGAGGCACAGAGAGAACCGCATGCGCGCTGAGCGCTGACCCCCGCAGCTGCGCGGGGGACACCGGGCTGTCGCGGGGACGCGGGACAAGAAGCCTGGCCGGTGCCTGAACGCGCCCCACTCACACACGCTCCCCACAGCGGCCGCAGGAACCGGGGCTCCCAGGGGCCCCCCGGGGTGTGGGGAAGACCAGGCCGCGCTCGTGGACGAATCCCTGCCCACTCGGGCTCGGAGCGACGTCACACAGCCTCTGTCCCCACGGGCGCAGGGCCACCGGGCCGTGGGCCGCGCCCTCCCGAGACCCGGCGGCGGCGACCACAGGGCCGGCGCCCCGCAGCGCGTGTCTCGGGCGCCGCGCGTGGCTCCGGCGGTCTCAGGTGCGAGGAGCCCGGGGACGAGCGCGTGGAGCAGCCGCACCTGCGGAGCGGGCCCCGGCTCCTCACGGGGGCGGGCGGGGGTGGTGGCCGCCCCGGGCCCGGGCCCCGGGGAGCCTCCGAGGGCGCTGAGCACCACGCCCCGCCCCGCCGAGCGCGCTCCCAGCCCGGCGCCCCGAGGACAGCGCTTGGTCCCGCGGCGTCAGGTGCGGGAACCGCGCGACAGAGGCGACCTCGGCGCCCCCCGGACCCCCGCTGGGCTCCGCCCCATAGACCCGAGAACCGGAACCCGCGTGTCCTGTGCCGCCGCCCGCGCTGGCACGGGAAGCAGGTGCCCGCGCGTCCCCGCACACCTGCGGCCGCCCCGGCCTCCTGCGCCCGCCCGCGCCACCCGGAGGGGCCGTGGAGCCTCCGCCCAGCCCGGACACGCGCTCCTGCCTTTGCTTTCAAGAAGAAATCCTGCAAAGTCTGCAGCGAATCTACTGCGAAAACGCGCGTCCAGCGGGACCCCGCGGCTCTGAGGCCAGCCCAACGCTCGCCTGTCCCCTCGCTGGCCCCGGAAAGAGCTGGGCTGGGTCACATGACGGGCGCCCGAGAGACCCCCCCCCAGCCCCGGCGCTGCGCCCCCTCCTCACCGCTCGGGCCCCCACCCCCGGGCTTACGGTTCCTCAGCTGACCGCGGAGCGCGAGCCCGGCCGGGGACCGCGGACCCAGGCGTGGCCCAGCAGAAAGTGTGCTGAGGGGTCTCGAGGGTGCAGACCCTCGCAGACTTGAGCTCCGTTTCCCTGGCGCATGCGTCGCGGGGGGTGAGGGCTTCCCGCGGCCGCCCCACCTGAGCGCGGTTCATCCGCAGGCGCGGCACCTGCGCACCCGGCCGCGGCCGCCGCTGACAAGCGGGCCCCTGATGAGGGTGGTCTCGGGTGGCTGCAGGTGTTGCCGCCGCGCGACGCTGCGGTGAGCACGGCGGGGACACAGCGGGGGGGACTGCGGAAGCGACCCGCGGAGAAGGACAGCGAGACGTGCCCCGTCTGCCAAGCGGGTCGGGCCCCGGGGACCCACGCGCCGGCCCGCAGCGCGCAGCCGGCTGTGGCGGACCTGGTTACAACCGGGATGTGAGGACAGGCCCGCGCCCGGAAGCAGCAGCAGCGAGGGGGATGACAGGTGCCAGTGGCTAGAGGCGGGGGACGTGGGGGGACGCAGGTCCGGGGCACCGGGGTCCAGTGAGGAGATGAATCCGGGGTGGGATGGGCAGGCGGCTACCATGGGTGACGCTTCTGTGCTACAGCCGTGAAGTGTGCTGAGAGCAGGTGTGAAGTGTTACCTGCCACATGCTCAGAGACACACAGAAATACAGTCACTGCGCGAGGCGATGTTGATCTATGATGGGGGATCATTTCGCGATGCGCGCGGACAGCAAGTCGCCATGCTGTGCACCTCGCACAGGTACAGAACTGCATTTGTCGAATAACCTCAATAATGCGGAGAAAATACAAGTAAAGGAGAAAAGAAGAGGTGCTCGGAAACCACAGCATTACTTGCAGGTGAGGAATCCGTGTTCTCTTTAGAAAACTTCGTGGTGGGGGTAGGGCTGAGGAGGAAACAAAAGTTCCCAAGAAGGGAAAAATAAGTCGTTTCTTTGAAACTTTTTTCTCGTAAAAGGCAGTGTCTGGGAGTCGGCTTGAGGTAACACCACAATCATAACAGAGTTGTAAATGCCATATTGATGTTCTCTAACTTATAAAGTTATAATCCCGTCTTTGAAAACCACGCCGGAATCATATTTAAAGATTCCCAGAAAGCCTGACTTGTTCGTGGATCGATCATTCACTTAATTACCGAGCATAACAGTCTGCCTTCCCGTGTCCGACTCGTAAAGAACACAGACCTAGGACTAACTCACGCCCGGCCTGGCACCGGGACAGACAGTCTGATACGCGGGACTCCGAACGCGTCACTGTTTTCACAGCTTCCTAGGTCCGTCGCCACGTCTTACCTGAAACTTCCCCTCCTGATCCAGAGTGTTTTTGCCCCAAGTTTTCTTCTCATGAGTACAGATCTGTCATGTGAAATCCCTTTTATGTCAGGATTCTAATTGAACACTAAAAATAATAGTTCGCGGAATGCAGGATTTACTGTGGCACATAAAAAATAAAATGACATAATAAAAAACACTGTCTCACTCACATAAATTACGGCAAAGTCCTAAAAATTCAACCTATGAATATCATATATTCCGCGGTTGATTTTCCATTTTCGGCCCTGAAATGCGATAAATTACCAAGTGTTAGCATGCAGCAGTGCAGCCGGGGTGCTGATCACACACATAATTCTCCCCCAAAACGCCTCGGCCATTTCTTATCATATTTGTCTTTCCAAATCTTTATTAACTCCACCAAAAGAGCTTATTGAAGTCCTACCTTCATTCTGACCTCAGGGGCTTACAGCCAGTGAAAACAGAACAAATGAGAACCCTGACATTCACATACATGTGAGGAAAATCAATAGTTTTAATTTTCACATCGAGGCCCACAATGTTCAACTGATGGCCTCAGCGGGTTTTAATGGACACAAACAATTTAGTTTTACTGTTTTAATTGTTTTTAGTCAATCGCTTTTTATTGCCCCTCTACATCTCACTAAACAAATTAATTGAGCTATATTCATAAATGATGACTTGGTAAAACAGTGGTTATGTATATTTTTCTATTTGAGTCTCAGTTACAGGCAGAAGTAGGAAATATATGGCCCGAAAGGTAGCGCTGGGCATGAAAGCAGAAAACGGAACAAGTCAGGAGGGCAATGACACACGGTGGCCGTCTGAGCCAGGACATCGGAGAGCAGCTGCTGGCAGCTGCCTCCCTCCTACCAGACCACAAAGTGGCTGTCCAGCTGCCCCCAGGGGGAGACAGGGGAGCAGACCGCTGTGCCGTAGTCCACTCCCCGCTCCCCGAAAGCCCACGGCGTCCCAGAGCTGCAAGCTCGCACGTCCCCATCGGCTTGTGGGGCACCTTCACGCCTGCGTCCCAAGACCCCTGTGGCGCCCGAAGCCTCCGTCCTGGGCCCTGCATGATGCTCCTTCTATGCCCACATGTGCCTGTTGTAAAGTTCAATTCACAAATTAGGCCCAGTGTGAGGTTAATAATAATAAAACAGAACAATTGTATCGATACACTAATAAAAGCGAGATGATGTGGTCTCTTTCTCGCTCTCAGAATATCTGCTTACACCCCAAGAAAGCACTTCATGGCTTCTGTTTGGCATATCCGAGTTGCCAGCACCCCCTCTGCTTCACTCTGGGGCATTAGGAAGTAGGGTGAGGGTGCCCTGCACAGCCCCCGGGACACCCTGACGGGGTCCGATCCCCGAGGTGGGGAGCGCAGGCGGCTGGAGATGCTGGGAGGGGGCAGGAGTCGCGTCCGGGGGGGACAGACCGGGACGGTACCGGATTCCGTCACGCGGCTCAGAATGCAGCAAAATCTGAAACTTGCGAATTATTTCTAAAATGTCCCGTTTAGCGTTCTGGGACCTCGGTTGGTGGCAGGTAGCTGACACCGCGGCTCGCCAAACGCGGAGGGGGCGGACGACTGTACAGCTTCCCGTGGCTTAGAAACAGTGTCCCTGAGGTTGATCTGCAAGTGTCACCAAAGACAAGCGCGTGTGCCACCAACGCAAGTCACGGGTTAACCCCACGGCGGCGGCTCCAATGGGCGGTTCGGACCTGGGCCTGATTCGAATTGATAGAGGTTAATCTGTTTCAGCCGTTACACTGGTTTAGCGGACGAAACTTTCCAGAACTGCCCCTGAAGTGCTGTCCACCGTGAAGAGCCGCGGCTTCTGCATGTCCCACTGGAGTGAGGGTGAATTAATGCGTTTGGTTTTTGAAAGGTGAAGTGAGCTGCAATGCCGCCAGCAGCTCGGCCGTCTGCGGAGGGCGTGGGTCTGGGAGCGGGGTTCCTCCCTGGAGACTTCAGAGGGGCCAGGGGCAGCAGTGGGGGGATCGCGGGGCCTGCAGGCCCAGCTGCCTGGCCCACGCCCGCACCTCCCTGCCCTGGATGAGCTCACTGCGCTCGGCCTTTCTGGCCCCTGTCCTTGAACCTCCCCCGCCCAGCCGCCCCATCCCACACCACCCCAAGGCCTCCGCCTGGGGCCCCGCCTCCTCTTCCCAGGGATGGGAACTTCTTCCGGCTTGGGTCTCAGTCCACTCGTGGTGATGGCTTCACCAGACATCCTGTTTGAAAGTGATCCTGGAGAGGGAGGTGGAGAGAGAGAGAGAGAGAGAGAGAGAGAGAGAGAGAGAGA
>PVKZ01006944.1:0-28350 GCA_004027375.1 Macroglossus sobrinus | reverse complement strand
ACAAAGAGAAATAAAACATTCTTTAGAAGTAAACTACAATTTCATCAGTCTGGCTGGCCAATTGCAGAAAAAACAGCTTATGTGTGTCATTAAACGACCAATGAAAAGGAGATAGCGTCTGGTCTAAAACTGAGAAAAAACAAACCTCATTTTCTGATCAGCGCCCTCACTGGCTGAGGACTCTTTAGGAGCCGGAGGGACTTCATT
Source organism: Macroglossus sobrinus (assembly GCA_004027375.1). NCBI lineage: Eukaryota > Metazoa > Chordata > Mammalia > Chiroptera > Pteropodidae > Macroglossus > Macroglossus sobrinus. The sequence continues at coordinate 28,143 of PVKZ01006944.1, read as the reverse complement.
ACAAGCTTCAAAAGCAAACTTCTTCACGTCTTCTTTGCTATCTCTGGGGTCTGGGCTTGAGGCTTCCCGGGGCGCTTCCGCGACCTCCTCGCTAGAGGCTTCCGCGCGCTCTGACGCTTTACTACTCTGCTCAACTGGCTCCTCTAGCCCTACAGGCTCACAGTCCGTCCTCTCGTCACCGCCTGTCTGCTCCACGGGCTCCCTTTTCACTACCGCTAACAGGGTGTCTGCCTTGCTCCACTGAGCTTGTGCCGTTGACTCGCTGGCCAAATCTAAATCACCCTCCTCCGGATGGCCGCTGCCAAAAAGGTCCTCTTCCTCCGCAAGCTTTCTGTCTGGCCCCACGCTACTTGTATCCTGTGCAAATGGCTGCTCCAGCTCGGAACCTTCTTCTTTTACTGGCTCAGATTTACAAGTTTCCCCCAAAATGTCGAGTATTTTCTCATTTTCTACGGATTTAACAGGAATAGAATGGCACAAGGTTTAATTACCAGGGAAATACAGCAATCACAAATGCGGAACTGGCACGGCTGCCACTAACACGAAGAGAACTGCTAGCTACACAGAGATTGGAAAACCCGCGGGTACACACGTTACACTGGTTACACTACCTGCGCTCCGACCGCCTGCTAGAGCAAGCCGCTACACTACCCGGAAGAGAAAAGCATCCCAGAGATTTAACCCACAAAACCTTCTGGCTGATTCTTGACAGTCTTCATTCTGTCGTCGTTTATATATGACTCTTCCAAATTTAGCTTCCAAAGTCCAAGTTGCTTAACTGAATGTATCACCATTCACTGAACAGCTCAATTTCCAAATTTCCAAATTTCTTTGAATTTCTTTTAACAGAACAGTCCAACATGAAAACCAGAATCTCTTCCATCGGTGCTCTGAGATACTTGCAGTCCAGAAAGTGAATAGTATTTGTTTGGCATTCTCATGAAGAAACTCTTTCCTCTTCTGGAATCCATTATGTCTCAATGTTTTAAAATTTATCTCCCTACCGCTACCTGCACTGCCTGAATTAAAAACCACAAAGTTAAGCTACTGCCCAATATCACAAGATCTGTTTTGTGGAGTGCAGAAGTATTAGCTCTTGAGAGGCATGTAAACTCTTTCTACATATGTTTAAGTGTCATTTATATTTAAAAAGGCATGAGATTGGTTCATCTCACTGATACATTTTGCAAAATGAGAAGTTAGCCACTTTCACAGATCTGGTGATATGGCTGGGTTTCCAATCTCTATGATCCTGGTATGTTCTGGATCGTAAACCTTTAGAACAACATACTACAGTAAGGTAACTTTCTAAAATTTAAGAATTCAAATTAGAGAAGGTGGAAAATTAGAACGGTTCCAAACCCCCACTGGTAAATTTTTCTATGAACAGTACCTGGCTCCAAGGATGGCTCTTCAATTTCCTGCAAAAAAAAACCATAAATAAGATAGTGCCAGATGGGTGAAACCTATAGTTTATACCTAAACTATAAAAAAAAATATTTAAAACAGATTAGAAAACTCAAACTTCAACAGGTAGAGAACCTGCTTGTTCAGAAAAACAGCTCACAGGGGTGGCATTCCAGCTCTTTCCTCTGGACCCCAAGCCCCACATTCCAGGTTACTCTAAAGGGGCCTGGTCCTCTGTTTCCATTTTTTGTTGCATCTCCCGGTGCCCGGCAACATCATCACTTCTTGTGGTGATGAACTGATCGATCACATGCTTGTCTATCCCTCTATTCTGCACTCTTAAATGCAAGGAGAGCGCTGTTTTCATTTCCTTTCATTTCATTTCAGAATGCCCGACAGATGTCAGACCACGAGGATTTCACTTAATAGTGTTAGTTTCCAAATAGTCACAAGACTGAGGGAACATAGGCATAGGTGGTTAGACCGTTCTTATTTCACATGGTCATGCCACCCCTACCCCCTTGGTCACTTGCCCACAATCAAGGTCCCCACTGGGCCAGCTCTAATTCCCAAACATCCCTCCAACCCCCTTCCCAGAAGCTGTCAATTCAGACCACTGCTATCCCTTACCTACAGTAGCTTCTGGTTTACTGTTCCCATCTCATCTGTCTGTACTTTGCCACCACAGGGATCATAGGTCTCTCTGTGACCTAAAGCCTTCAGCAGTGGCTCCTCACACTACTTTACCTCCCTGACAGGCCCATCTGTCCTCTGTCCCCACCCCTAGCCAAATCCTACACATTTAGCTCAAGGGCCATCTGCTTGGAAAAAGGCTTCCCCCTATGACTCCAAATGCTGTCAGACTAACAAAAGGCCCTTTTCTCAATATATGGTCCTGGCCCCTACATTTCCTCTGCACAAAGTACATTATTCTGGAATTCCACCCAAATACTAATGAGCACTATGTTCTGGGTGCAAACTTATGCACCATATACATATATATAAAAAATCATCAAATAGTCCTAGTAGGTTGGTGCTATTAGTAGCAGCCTTGTTTTCAGATTAGGAGACTGGCACAGAGTAGTTGACAAACTTGCTCAAGAACACACAGCAGAGCCAAGATCTAAGCAAAGGCTGTATGAGTAGGAGTCTGCATCAGTTCAGGCCGCTTCCCAATGCTGTTTATATGTGTACTTCACACATGGAGGATAGACCCTGTAAGAACGGAGACCAGCCTTTCTTCTCATTTGTGTCTGTGCCTACAGACGCATCCCAGGTACTTACCATATACCCCTTACATGGATGAGGATGGCTTACACCTTCCTCTGGGGATTGACCTACCATTCCAGGAAGCCCTAAGAAACTGTTCACTTTTCCCCATAGTTTATTTGTAATCTATTTATTTTTAATATAACATACCCCACTCTGGGAATTAAGACTCTACAACTGAAACAAAGGATCACTCTAGGCAGAACAATTCTCTCCTTTTCTCAAAAAAAAAAAAAAAAAAAAAAAAGAATATATTCCAATTTGTCTCTGGGAAGGGTTATATATTTTCCATTTTAACTTGGGAGTCTTTAACCTAGAAATACACTCGATGAATCTAGACCCGGCTCCTCCTTTCTTTTCAGAGGCAAGTGGTTTTGTCACTTTATAGTTGGAGAGAGACATCAGCCTTAAGGTAAGCTGGATTCCACCAAGTTTTCTTTTTAGGGTTCACCTTCCTTGAGGTTGGAGTTATGGCTTGCCAAAAACAACCTCGCCCAGCCTGGCAGAAGCAAATGGAGATCTTGTCTTTAATTTCTAATTAAGTAGCATAGGTGACATTGTTTTTTTGTTTTTTTAAAAAAAAGCTTAAAAAAAAAAAGTGACCGGCATAAGCTGATTTTATTTTCATTTCCTCACAAAACTTTCTATAGAAAATTAGACCACTACCCAAGTTTAATCCAAGAGTTTACATCTATGTAGGCTGGCAGAAAAGTTAAAAGGAAACTCAAGACCCACATTTACACAAATCATACCTTAAAGTTAGTCCACATCTCATTTGTTCTCATCTAAGATTTAATATTTACACAGACGGCAATGAAACAGCCAAGATGATACAATCATCAAAAGAAATCTGTGCATTTTCTTTAAAAACAAAACAAAACAAAACAAACGAACAAACACAAAAAACTTCCCAAAGGCAGAACCAGAAGCCCTGGAATCCACCTGCCCCAGCTGTGATGGCTGTGTCCTGTCCACCCCGCGCCTGCCGGTGGTAACCACCTAGCAGTCTCTACGCAGAGGATGCCATCTGCAACAGGTCCGACAGGCTGGGCCTTTCCTTCAGCAACCAAATCAACAAGAACTTTCCCAAATATGCCCTCTCAGCTGCAGGGAAGTCATAGTGATTGGAGGGGAAGCCAAGATGATAAGTCCTTTGCAATAGGCACATTGCATTTGAGGAGAGGGGAGTAAAATCTACTCTAAAGATGACAGAGTAGGTAAACCTTACAATGAGACTTTTACTTGGGAGTGCCATACAATGTTTACAGTGGTTTCCAGAAACTGTAGTCTAACCTTCCATGCTAAAGTTATTAAGACATATGTTAACAATTTACCTGTAATATAGTGAAGTCAGATGATGAAGTGTCTAAATTGTTTATAGTTTCTCTGTCCTCTACCTATAAAACAGAGAATACAATTTATTACATTAATAATAAAGTAACATAATGGTACATCCATAAAATGAAAAGTGAACAGTACAGGAATCAAAACGGCAGGTGCTGGAACCTATCTCTACAGGTAAGGGAGGACTACTGTAGTACAGACCCTCCAAGTAGATCAGAATACGAGGTTTGGGGGCTGCTCTTCCAGGAAAAATGTCCAGAATTACACTTTGGAGTATATTCTCGTGGCCATCACCATTTCCTCAAGCCTCCAAGGTGGCTACCACCCGGAATGAAAGATCATCTCTGAGAACACTGCCTCCTACAATTATTAACTTCCAAATCAGAGAGTTGGGATAGAAGCCCCAGAATAGGAAAGCACAGGTGACCCATTCCTCCTTCTGTTTACCTAGCAAAATCATCCTCACAGAAGTAAAACAATAAGTTAATGGCACTGAGACAGCATGGTGCATGACTTAAGTGCATGGACTCTGAAATTAGTGTGGTCTTCTTATTTCTTTTATGAGCTGTGTGGTGCCTGGAGATATTTTCCTCTTTACTCCCCAATTTTCTCAATTGTAAAACGGGTGTAATAGCATCTATGAGTTATGTTGTTGTTACAAAAAAAGATTAAAGAACATTAATGCCTAAAGCCTGACAAAATTCAATAAATAATACCCACTGTAAGCCTATTGTAAACCTATTGTAAATTTGTTTCTAACATGAAAAAAATCTAAGGCTTTAAAAACAATGTCAAATTTTAGTATTAAAGGTTGATTATTAAGAGGGTACCGATCAGTTCTTACCAGGGAAAACCCAAATTTCAACCACTTTCTATTTTTGGTATTTTCAAGGTATCCAAGCCAAAATACCACAGACCAACCTCCTAAAATAGGAAGGTCTGGAATAATGTTGCTAAAATGTTTAATGCTGCATTATGATAGCACATTCTCCTGTACCTCTCAAGACACTTCTCAATGAAGCAAAAAAGTATGTTTTCAGATTCAACTGAATTTTATATGTGGCTGGATTAGCCATTATCCTACTGAATTGGCACTAAAAGAACAACTCAATTCCAAATAAAAAACTCATCTATTATGATACCAGAGGGACCGATACATCCAGGGTACACGTGGATACTGTCGAGCACCTACAGCACTTTCTGGAAGCTGCTCTGGAAGTTCTTTCATCTCTCCCTCGAGCTCTCTACTGTCAGACAGGGACTCTGGGAGGTTATCAGCGTCGTCGTCTTCCACACAATCTGCTACGCTTCCATTATCGATCTCTGCTTCATCCAACACGCTGATATCCATCATGTCGATGTCCTGCAAGTTCTCCAAACTAGTTTCAACATCCTCCTGTGACAAAACAAAACACATCTGTCAGTGGATGGACTCCATGGGTCCATCCACCAAGCAGATTGACTGGCAAGGCTGCACATACCTGTCCATCGCCAGAATTTTCCTCCAGCCCATTATCTTCTACACCTTCTTCTTCTGGTTTACGTCCTGAAGATAGAATTGTTAACAGTGTGGGTCAATAATACACATTTTTCCAGAAGCGATAACTTTTACTTTTATAGACCCGCACCTAAACCACTTCCCAATTTAGAAATAGCACTGTGTAATCCAGAAAGGGAAGGCAATTCCAGACAAGGCAGCCCGGCAGCCCCCCACCCCCTCACCCCCAAGCAGAAGAGGTTCTGTTCTTATCAAGGGACTGTGGAAGTACGAGGAGCTGGAATCCGGTTCTTGGTAAAGTGGAGGCAGACCAGACCTTTCTTAGGCCTAGCATTCTTCTCAAGTGGCTTTGGTTGCAGACAGAATCGTATCTTGCACAAATGTGCTGCTTTTTAGTTAAGGGAAGAGGAGCATGTTTTCCCACAGAAACAATGATGTAAAGCAAAATTTAAATAAGCAAAGAGAAAATAAAAGCCATTCGTAACTACTACCTAGAGTTAATCCTCACATTATCACATACTGACATATACAAATAACTTCTCATACTTTGCTACATATATACTTATATACACTTACCAAAATGGCACTGTACTGTTGTTCTATAATCTTTTCACTTAACATGTTGTGAACATATTTCCGTATTCTTTAATAACTATATTAAAGAATATATACAAAGACATTGTCATTGATTTAATTAATGCCTGTGGTTGGGAGACTTGAGAAAATGCTTATAAAGATGAATACTCTGAATCTTCTTTTTTTTGTACTTTTTTTTGCACTTATCCTCTTAAAACATGTCTCTAGAAATAGCATTTCCAGGGCACAGGGTATGTGTATTTTTAAGATATTTATGAAAAAGAAAAAAAAAACTCTACACATTATCAAGCTATCTATCCCTAGGAAGGTCATTTCAATTCATATAGTTACGACGACAGTGAATAAAAGTGCTCATCTTTCTGAATCTTTGTTAAAACTAGCCATTTTTCTTTACCCTTGCCAAAGTACAAGGCAAATAAGAAATACTTAGTACTTTTTAAAATAATTTATAAAATTCCTACTTAGGCTGAAATTTTGTTGATCATTTGTAGTTTCATAAAACTATAAGGTTATATTCTTTTCCCCATTTAAAATCTTGTTCCAGTTTTCTTTTAACATTCACTTGCACATCGCATATGCAACATATTTTATCCCAATTCTTCACTAATCTTAATTGTATTTATGGGTTTTGGGTAAATTTCACTTTTACATAGCCAAAGCCATTAACCAGTTTATGTGTAAATGGTTTTTACCTTCACGTTTAAAAATCATTCTCCAAAATAAGACTATATAAAATAAATATTCATCTGTATTTAGTTCCCTTTTAATTTTCAATTTAACTTGTGACTCTGTTTTGTGCAGAGTGAGACTATTTTCCGAATGGCTGTCCCAGCCTGGAAGCTGATTTCCCTGCACCATCTAGCCATCTCCCCACCCCGAAATGATCTGAAATGTTGGTCCTACTCATTATTATAACTCTTCTTTTTGCCTGGCACTATTTCAAGCTTTTACTCTCTTCCACTGATCCATTATTTCTATTCCAGTTTTAATTATATGACATTATAATATTTTTAAAAACAAAGTATTGAGATTAACTAGAAAAAAAGGAAACTAAAGTGACTGAAAGGAATGGCTTAACTTCAGAGGTTTCTTCAAGAGGTTAGTAATTTAAGGTTAAGAAAAAGCATTTTTCGGACTTACATTTAACTTTTAAGACAATCTTGACGCAGTGCCTTGAAAATGAGGAAACCATTTTCCCAACTACCCTCACCCAATCTTGTAATTTCTCTTCCTCATATATTAGTTTATGACATTCACAATCTGTTGTGGAACCAACAGTTCAGTGGGCAGGCATGTTGGCATATTTAGTTATTTGCCTTATTTTTTGAATGAATAATAGATAATTAAAATATAAAAATGTAAATAATATGACAGCAGAAACAAAAGTGGAAATTATTAGGCATGACAAAAAATTATGGCAAAAATGAAAATTTTGGTCCTTACAGCAGGATCTCTAAAACTGAGTACCTTATTTTCAATGTAAAGAATAAAATGCATGAAATATACTCATATCTCAAAAGATGATCATAGTGGAGTAATTTTGTGTTTTGGTGCTACTGCTACAGACGCAGCTTCCTATAGCTTCATCAGGGAGGTGAGGTGGCTCTCAGTTCCTCAAAGGCCACAGGAAGGGACGCTGATGTGCTACCCACCTGTGGGAAAACCTACTTCCTGCAAGACCTTTTTCCCAGTGTAAAGATCAATTTCTTAAGCTCAACAAATTTTTCAAGTAAAAAAGGAATTAAGCCTTAATTTGCCTATATTTAATGAAGCCTGTAAGCTGTACAAAATGTGCAACATTCGTAGTAAAAACCCCACAAGACAAACCCCAAATCTAATCATTTATACCACAACAGAGGCTTAAAAAAAAAAAACCCTCTCAGGTGTAAGAATTTCCTTATAATGTGGTAGCTGATTTTTATTTTGGAACATAGGAGATTGTCACACTAATATCAGAATTCAATACATTATGTACTAACAGCCTTGGTGGCTGACTGGGAACCCCATTACCACTTTATGACATTCTTATGGCAAAACACGTTTTGTTCTTCAAAAGACATTTGGAACTCAACTCAGAGGTCTTTGTACATACATTGGGAAGATGCACCGACAGCTTTCCCCAGTTGTACCAAATTTGATAAAGCTGCGCTCATTCTAGAATATGTACACTGGTTTCTGTTCAATTCTACTCCAGTTATTACGAAAAATCTGAGTAGGTTACCACAAACTTGCCACCTTTATCCCACATTTCTCCCTTTCACAAGAAAGACAAGAGAATTTCATCAAGCAGAATCAGGTTTTCACTCTTATGACCAATTTTTCTCCTGAGCAACACAGGTACACTGCAACCCAGATCCCTTCCAGGAGACAGCTAGCTCTCTAGGTAAGATGTGATCAGAAATGTCAAGAGAACACATGGACTTAGGAATGTTTTGTTTTCAATACGGAAATCATATACACCTACTAGGATGTTTCTCAAGAATCACTATTTGGGAAAAGACATCTTACTTTCCAAAGATGAAAAATAATGTTTAAACTAATCTCAAATTAATGTGAATAAAAACTATGTTTCCTCTGTACTGGTACCTACACCCCACCTTCTTCTGGTACCCCAAAGATCAGTAACTGCTACAGGTGCTATCTTTTCCTCTGAGTACATTTCTACTTGGATATTGCTGTTATGTAGACTTTTTAAAGTCTTGCATACTAGGTATGGAAGCCCATTGTTTGTGATATAAAGTTGCAATTATTTTCCTAGTTTGTCATTTGCCTTTTTACCTTGCTCATTTTTATTTATTTTTAATTAGAGTTGACATTCAATATTATTTACTTTGCTCATTTTAAATATCATATAATTTTAAAAAATCCTTGCTTCTGGAAAAGAAAATATCACTTCCTGGCAGACACTAAAGGATTGCCTGTCTTTATACGGAAGGAAAGGTACCCCTTGATCTTCCCTGCGTAAACGCCAGTGTGATTCATGGCTTCTGTGAGCTGCTCCCACTCTCTTGTCTGGGTTCCACCTCCCGTTCCTGCTCAGCTTCTACCTTGCTGATTATGGCTACACTCATCCACCTGGTGGACCGCCTCCCCCCAACTTCTGCTGGGACTCCCCCACATTACCCTGTGTGGCCCAAGGCATGTGGGTGGGCCACTGCTTATTTTTATTTGATTACACGTAGTTGTTCAACTATACAAATAGCCTCATTAAAAGATCCACACTCATTTCACTGTAAGTTTTACTTATTAATAAGTTTCATCCTCCTAAACATAAGAAAAAAATTAGTCTCCCTTCTCCCCACTGTGCTCCTAAGAGGTAATCACTGTTATCAGCTATGTGGGCCTTCAAAACATTTTCTTGAGAACTTACACATGTTATACAAACTTAAATAAACTTGTTATGTAATGGGATCATATTGCATATATACTCTCTTTAACTTGCTTTTGTTGCGTAGTAACAGGCCTTGAAATATTTTCCTGCACTGTATATTGCTCTATTGCCACCTTTTATCCCATACTGTGGATGTTCCTTAGTTACCTGAGAGGCTTTATTAGTTTCCTATCCCAACAACTGCCCATTTCCTCACACCCTCGTCAATGTGGGATACTAAAAACAAAGTGTAAATTTTTACCGGTGTGATAGACAAAAATAACAGCTCATTATTTTTGTTTTCCTTCAACTGCTAGCAAGGGGATCCTTTTTTGTTTATTGGTCATGATTATTTCTTTTACTTATGAATTGCTCACTTACAGTCTCTACTCTTTATCAACCAGACTGTGTGTCTATTTTCCTCATTGATTTGTAGAAATATTTAATGCTTTCTGGATACTTATACACTGTGATATTTTCTGTTTGTCTGTGTCTTATTTATGATATCTTTTGTTGGGAAGCTTAAACCTTTTATGTAACCAAATTTATGTTTCTTTCTAGTCTCTCAGTTTTATTCTCATTTCAAGCTTTCCTTACCACTCTACTATAAAAGTACTATCCTAGTTGGAATTTCTATTTTTCACAGAAGGAGGTAAGAATAGTTTTTCCCACTGTGAGATAACAGCCAACTGTTCCAACACCCTCAAAAAAAAATTCTTAATGCTACCTTTAAAATGAACAAATCCTCTAACTTTCCATTGTTTTCAATATCCTATTAAGATCAGAGCAAGTCTGCATCACTGGTTTTTCAAAATCTTAGTTATCCTTGAACATATTCTTTTTAGATTAATTTTAGAACACACAAGTTCCAAAGTTCCCTTTTAGGTAAAAAGGCAAACAACTTTCTGATACGAAGCCATCACACTCAGGAAAACTTCCTCAAAATCGGTTACATCATTAGTCTTGAACAGTTTCTTTTGGCATCATTTACTATTTAAGAATACTACAAGTATTTTTATGTCTGTCTGGCAATATTTTGCTTAATAATAAGTCTTTGACTTGCAAATGATATCACTGCCACCTCAAAATACAAGAGACTCACGTGATCAACAATTATAACTAGCCAGCAAGTTTGGCAGGTATGCACTGTTCATATCAGCTGGAGCTTTATTTTTTTCACATTTCTTAAGTTGTCACTGCCTTTTTTTCTGATTGCTTTATCAAAATTTAATTTCATGAGGTATATTCAGCCCAACAGACCTTACAAATCCAGCAATGGCCTAGAAGGAGCTGACAACCCAGTAGCATAGTACTCTCCACAAGAAGGAACACAGGTGCTTGGAAGAAATGGCTGATTTTTGGGGTGTGGGAGAGTATGAGACTGGAATATCCTCTTGGACCAAAAAGAAGTGCTCAAAGAATGACATGGTCACGTCAAAAAGACAGTCTGTGTAAAGGGCTCTCGTTGTAACAATCTGAACAATAATCATAAAGTCTTATAACCTATAGAATAAAATAATCTCTTACTTCACACTGATAAATGAAGGAGAAGAGCAAGCTATCCCTTACGGTAGAAAATCAACTAATAGAGCGGTCCCCAACTTTTTTGGCACCTATGAGAATCTAACACCTGATGATCTGAGGTGGAGCCGAGGCAGTGATGCTAATGCTAGCATTGGGGAGCGGCTGCAAATATAGATGAAACTTCTCTCACTCACCTGCCCCTTACTTCCTACTGTGAAGCCCAGTTCCTAACAGGCTACCGATGGGTACTGGTCTGTGGCCCAGGGGGTTGGGGACCCCAGAACTAATACTACTGGATAAGATTCAGTGAATGCTGAAACTACTAGAAGATAAACAGGATATTTACGTTAAGTCTCAAAGATATAGTTACAAAGGGTAATGTAGTACTTTCCAGTGGAGAAACCTGATGAACACCAAATGGACAGACAGCATGTGCCTCTGGAGAGGATACAAAGAAGAATAGCACTTCTGGTGGTACCGCTGAGAAAAGCATATAATTTGAAACTACTCATGAGAAAAAAACAAAACAAAATAAAAAACCCTAAAAACAGGCTGCTTTTGATTTAAAATACGCAATTTATACTCTTCAAAAATGTCTCGAATATACCGCAAGTCTTAGGATCTGTTCCAGATTGAAGGAAACCAAAGAGACACACAACTGAAATGCAATGCATGACCCTAGATTTGTCTTTTGACCCGTGAAGAGCATTATTAGAATAAATGTCTAAATCTAAATAAGATCTAAGCTTATATAATAGTATTGTATCAATGTTAATTTCTTGATTTTGACAGCTATGGTTACATAATAATGTCCTTGCTTTTAGGCAATGTTGTAGAGCAAAGGCATCATTTATTCTCAAACAGTTCAGGAAAAAATATACACCCATAAACAGAAAAATCGAAAACAACCCAGAAGCACAGGGTTGACTAATAGCTTAAAAAGCAAACATGCTGATTTTGCTTTTCTAGTTAAATTTACTTTGCTGAAAATTAAAAGATTCTGCTAAACAAATTACTGGTATAAAATTATTTTGGAGGAGTGCTAAGATTACTAGATACATGTTCAATAATCAGTATGCTGATTTCAAACCATTTTGAGTTTGTTCATGAAATGGGTCAGAAGAAAACTCTATTTTCAGTCAAAACCTTAATACAATCTAACAAGGTAGTTGAAAATAATTCAGTAGACCTTACACACTTGCCCCCTCAAATATCAAAATGTACTGTAAAGCTCTAGAATTATGTTGAACAAAGAAACCAGACACAAAAGGGTCTGTGCTGAGTGGATCTATTTTACATGAAGTCCTGGAGCAGGCAAACGGATCTATGATCAAAGCAGCCACAGTAGAGGTGAAAGGGGAGAGCGACTGGGAAAGGGCAAGAGGAGCCCCATAGAAACAGTGCATATTCTGACCTCCAGCTACTTCATACCAAATGCAAAAACCAATTCCAAATGAAATAAACATCCAGATATTAAAATAAAACCATAACTGTTACAAGGTAGAATACCTTTTATAATTTTAAAGCAAGGAAGGGCCTTTTAAAACATAAAGTCTAGGAACAATATGAAACAGGTTGGTAGCACAGCCTGTATTAACGATTAATGACCAAAACCCCACAAACAAGATAGGTCAAATGACAGGCTGAAAAAAAACAATTGAGACATTTTGGGGAGAACCTTCAAAAGTCAACAAGACAACTCAGTACAAAATGGGCAAAGGGCATGGAAAGGCAATTCAGAAAATATAGATAGCCATTTAACAGAAGCTCTCTAATTTGCAAAGTAATGAAAATGAAAACTTTACCTGTGAAGAAATGCAGATTAAATATAAAAAAATACCTTTCTTCCCTATGACACATTTAAAAAGATAATAGTTGGTGCTAGGTGAGAATTTAAAAAAATAGGCACTCCCTATTTCTGGCTGAGACATTAACCAGTACAGCCTGTTGGAGTAGCTATTTTAAAATAAAATATACATACCCTTTGACCCCAGAATTCTACTTCTTGTAAGTCATCAAGAATATATTCTTTTAACCAGAAAGACACATATCTGGTTCACGGCAGCACTGAGAATTTGAAAAAAAAATCTGGATAGTTTGGTGATAAAAAGACTGAGGAGCTAAGTTGTGGTACATCACATGGAGGATTACTATTAAGCTATTAAAAAAGAATGGGGGCTTTTGCTTGTAGCACTATGAAAAAATTCCCTTAACATGTTAAATGAAAAAAGCGAGTTATAAAACATTTTGCATAGTAGGACACATTTTGTTAAAAAAAAAAAAAAAAAGGAAAATAAATGTTCACAGGTGTGTGTATCTTAATGTATTTATTTTTAAATGACTGGGAAAAGTCTGGGAAAACATGCCCAACCTTCTAACAAACTGCCTCCTAACTGGTAAGGAACTTCTACACCTTATTTACTACATATCTGCATTTTTAAAAACCTCAGTACTTTTTTTTTTTTTTTAAAGAAAAAAGGAAGCAAAAAGAAGACCCACACACAGCTCCATTTCCCCCCACTATGACTATCTTTCTCTGCTGATTTTCCAGTACCTTTTGCCTTGGCAAAGACATTTATTTGGGCAAAGGCAAAAATGAACCACAGAAGTGACTCCAAGGTGAGGTCACTGACTGCTGTGCCCCCAGAGCTTATATCACACAGTGTGGTTGACAGAGGTGCTTGTCTTTCAGACATCTCAAATCCAGTTCTTTGCCAATGGCCAGGTTATATATTTCATTTTCTTTTGGGGCCTGAGCAACAAAGTCTCTAATCACCTAAAGGAAATTTCAGACATACATATACCCAATTGTAGTTGATTCTTTCTTAAAACAGTAGTTGAATATAACTAAATTAAATTATTGAGTACATACTGAGGGGGAAGAAAAACAAAGATGATACAGCTCCTGCCTTCAACAATCTGGTTCTGACACAAGGCAGAATGACATAAGCAAGGTATAAGGAACTAGGCCATGACAATGGACCTATGGAGATAAGAGTTGCCACTGGTAGGATCAGACATTGTGTGTGAATGAACTAGGATGTGAATGCAGACAGATAAGGAAGAGGAGTGGGCAGAGCAGAGGGCCAAGAGTGAACTACCTTTGCCGCCTGATGAAAGCCCAGAATGCAGTAGAGAAAGGTGATGGAAAAGGAATAGGGAAAGGGAGGTTTGGGTCAGATGGTAGGGTCATTGGTACCCCGTGGAATTTTCATAGGGCAGGCAATTTTTGAAAGCAATGTCTGTAAAAGTGACAACTCTGTTTTGGCCAAGTGGTATTTAAAAAGAAAGTTAGTTCTTGCAAGTAAGAGTACTAGAGGACTCAAACTGTATTAAATACTCTCTACTTAAAAAATAGTAAGGGTCTAGATAAACAAATGCTGCTGAGAAACCTACAGAGGAAAATGAGTACGGGTTTGAATACCCCTTCCACCCTCTGACTTCATCCAAGTAGCACAGAAAGAAAATACATGGCAGGGATCTTCAAAGAAAATAACAAGGCCTCATTCCAGGCCTTTTTGATTCACAGGGCAGTTCACAGGCCCCAAATACAACTAAGTAAACGAGGTACATTAGCAAAGAAAGTAGCTTAGACAGCATCACTAAACATTAGCAATGCTCATAAAATCTTCAATACCTTTGCTAGATCTCTTTGACGTCTTCTTGTTTCCTTCAGAAGTAATTTCAATTTCATCAGGATTACCCCCTTCATCCTCAATTGCCTAAAGGGAAAGTAAAAGAAAAGTTCACCAAAAAGAATCAACACAGAGACTTGACTGTCACAGAAGCTTCGAACTGCTGATCTGTAAATGCTGCCCCCAACCCCTTTCATTCATTCTTTCTCTTGCTGTACACACTGGAGCAAGGGTTCTGGATTCAGACTGACTGCCAGTTTTCTGCTTTACTTAAAGGTTCTAACTTTGGTTTTTATTTTGCAACGCGGGGCTAATTAAACCATTTACCTTGAAAAGCTATTGTGAGAACTCTATTACCTATGTAAAGCAAGCACTGAACAAACATTTGGCTTATTTTTAATATTATCACAACTTTGTTCATCTTATTCCTGGGCTCAAGGGAACTCAAAAAGGAAAGGCACTCTCTACAATTTCCTAGACTTCACCCAGCAATGTGCTGTTTGACCTTCTGAGATCCTCCCTTCCCCCATGCCATGCCTGCACCACCAGCACTGACTGGATAGAGTACTGACACTCATTGGCTGAATTCCTACTGTGAGTGGCATGGGACCAGACATGGCATGTATTGCCTTATCTGATCATGCACATCCATGACTGACTCCAAAGGCTTTGCGCTCAACCACTAGGGGACAAACCTCAAAGGACACAAAATTATAAGGAACTCTGGAAAGCCTGACCTCCTACTCCAAGAACTTGTCATTCATTTCAACAGCCTCCACCCACGCTTAGCAAATCAGTATGGAACGTGTCAATGATGACATCCCTAGATGCTGGGCTTCATGTTTGGGTTTTACTAAAAACCTTTTCTCTTTTTACTGTATTACGCTGTTAGCATAATCTTAAACCTACTTCAAATACTGTTTCATTTGTACACAATTCCAGAAGTCTCAGATTCTCCGCAGTTTCCTAGCTTGGTAAGCCTGAATTCAGAATGGGGTTTGAAGGGTTCAACACCTATTATGTACCAGGAAAGAAAAATCTCTCACTCTTCTGTGAAGCAAGAGTCAGGAAGAGAAGTTGGAGTTCTGCCCTGGGGTCAAGGAACAGACAACCATAAAGTCCCTTACCCTTTCATCGGAGACAGACAATTCTGGAACACCAGTGGGAGAACAGTCCTGCCCTAAGCAGGAGCATACATTTCACCCTCAATGTGTCTCTTCTGCAGTGTTTACAGGGTCATCCCTATGGGAACTGAGGGCTCTAAGTCAGGCCTTGGCAAATTACAGTGTGTGTGTTCCCTCCACCTTTTCCTCTTTTGCCCTTCCTGGAAAAATAAATCAAGAAAAGGACACAAACTAGAGAACAGAAGTGGAAGAGAACATTGGTAATTCCAGACTTGCTTAGACCAGAAAATAAATAGGGGTACAGTACACATGTATTGTGGTCTCACTCCTAAGAAACTGAAAGTTAGGAGAAGCAGGAATAGATTTGTCCCCTCAGAGATGACAGTAATGGAATATTCCTGAAGTCACCAGTCTCAGCCACCAGCCTGACAGGAAAACGCAATGCCAACTTATCAGTTCTGCAGGTTTTTGGGCTGTCTGGGGAAAAAAAAGGATAAAACCTCCAATTTGATTTTGTTGGGGAGACCCTGGTGGCTACACCTTGGGCATGGAAGACGTTATGGATCACAACTCCCTAAGTGCCAACCCTCACCCGCCCTGCATTTTTTTCCAGATAAATGCCTTGGTTGATGAACTACCTGCCCAGAGTAAAGGAAGTTAGTATCCACAGTGAAAGAAACACAAGCTCAAATTAGAAAGGCCCCAACTGGCTCTAGGCATATTAGCTCACCACTCTCAAGCCTGAGCTTCCTCATCCAGAAAGTAGAAAATAATCCCCATTTCCTCTTAATAGCAAGTAAAAAACGACGACGACAACAACAAAAAACACAATTCTCAGTTGTCTGGGAGCCAGTGTGGTGGGATGAGTCGCACATCTCACTGTATGCAGCGGGTCGGGGGATAGGTGCCCAGGCCGAGAGGGTCCCAAGGTAAGAGGAGCTGGGTGGAGAAAAGGCAAAGGAACAAACGAACAAGAGGAAAGACATAAGGGACACAGACACTTAACTCCGTGTTTTTTACCCCTATCCTTCAGACTCCCTGAGGTAGAAATCAGAGGCCCCGTTTTGCAAATGACACACCGTGACACGGGAAAAGTGAATTGTGACAACAATCATATCCTCAGAATTTACATATACCAGGCAACATGCCAAGCCCATTTTATGCAATCTCACTTAGTCTCAACAGGAAAGCGCCGTTTTTCTTTTTACAGAAAAAGGAACAAGCTCAGAGAGAATTTAACGTCTTCCATGACCAAGACCAAACCACTGGGACGCGGCAGAGCCCCGAGTCCGCCCGCTGCCTGCTTCTCGGGGAGTCCTGAAGCAATCTCCATGTCCTCCTCAAATATTTTACATTTCTGGTCGCTATTGCAAAGACCGCTTTCCCTTCCGTATTATTTCTCTTAACTACTGCTAGTAAAACCCTAAACACTTCTTAAAAAAAATTTTTCTTGACGTGTTTACTTTGAAAATTAATCCCCTATTTAAGGCTTGTTGGCCCTTACGGGACACGGAACATCTACCTCCCTAGAGAAGACCAGCACGGCCAGCGCGGGCTCAGGAAAATCGGCCGGTTTAGGTTCAAATCCTGTCGCCTCCTCTTCTCGGCCGTATGACCTTGACCGAGTCCCCTACCTCACCCAGGAAGTGAGAATTTCAGGGTCCTCCGGTCACCCCTGAAGACCGGGGAGAGACAATGACAGAAAGGCTCTCGGCGAAGTGGCCAAGGAAAACAGAAGTCCTCGGCCGATGTCACCCGCCACCTAAGAGCTGCGGGGCCCCGGCGGTTTCCCCCGTTCGCGAACCCTTGTTTTTGCCTCGCTCCAATGCGGCGCTGGGATTTGAGGCTAGGCCCAGCTGGGCTCTCGACCCCCGTTAGGGCCTGTGAGGAGCCGGGAGAAGCGCGGAGAACGAGGCCAAGCGCAGGCCTCTAGTGCGGCCGGGGGCGGGCCCTGAGACCAGGGGAAACCCTGTCGCAGCCGCAGGGGTCCTCGACCCGACTCCTGCCCACCCCCAGGGCCCAGGCTCCACCTTTCTGAGCCTCTCCATCAAAACGCTCTTGTTGCCGCTAGAGTCCAGATTCCGTTTCTTCAGCTCCGCCCGCAAGTCGATCACCCGCAGGTCGCTGAGGCGCCGCGTACCGGTCTCTGACGAGGCGGAGCTCAGAGCCGCTGCGCCCGCCGCACCTGAATCGCCTAACCCTGCGAGAGTCTCCGCCATTCCAGGGACCCTGGCTCCGCCACCTACTTCACACAGAAGCGGGCCGGTTTTATCTCGGCTCCTAGCACAAAATGGCGCCGCCTGCCAGAGAGCCGCTTCAGCCGCCCCGGCCCGCCTCACTTCTGCGCAAGCGTACCTGGCGCAGGACCGACGCTCTCGGTCGCGTCTGCACATGCGTAGTGAAAAACCCTGGGAGATATACGCAGGCGCATTGCGTCTCGCCGGCCTCCCGCCGTGAGCTGTTGGAACGCATGCGTACTGCAGTAACAGCGCCTGCGCGTTGAGACGGGGAACGTGCTGTCGTTCGACGAGCTAGTTGGCTTGCAGCTTAGAATGCTGGTATGGGCGGCGCGCATGCGCAGCCGGAAAGCGGGGTGGGAGGAAGCGAGTGCGTTTTCCTCTTAGGCAGCGCCATTTTGTGCTCAGAGCCGCTACAGCCACTGGAGGTGTGGAGAGTAGGTGGCGGGGACGGGAAGCCGGGGATGGCGGAGACTCTGGCAGGGTCTAGCGACTCGGTTTCTGGCACGGCCGCTCTCGGTTCGGGCGCCTCTGAGGCCGGGACGCGGAAGCTCAGCGATCTGCGGGTGATCGACCTGCGGGCGGAACTGAAAAAGCGGAACCTGGACACGGGCGGCAACAAGAGCGTCCTGATGGAGCGACTCAAGAAGGTGAGGCGGCTCGCGGCACCACGGTGGTGCAGGAGGACGGGGCACACCTCTTCTTGGGCTTGACACTGTGACTCCTGGATACGGGCGTTCCTAAACCGCCTCCGTCTTGACTGACACCCCGACCCGAGCTGTCGAGGACCCGGAGGCCAGGCTGTGTGACCTTGGCCCGTCACCGTCCCTCTCTGTGCCTTGCCTCCTGCCAGCCAGTAGCCTCAAGTGCGCTAACAGCCCGCCTTCTTAGCTACTAGGGTGTCCCCCTGGACGCCTCCCGGGCTCTAGTTGGAGACTCGGCTCTGTGACCTTGGACATGTGCCTTCCCCTCTCTGCGCGTCAGTTTCCCTTCCTGGAGAACAGAGGACTGAAGGACCTTTGAGATCTTACAGGAAAAGGGGTGCTTTGTACCTTCCCCCAGAACCTTTGTGCTTACCATCCCCTCCTCCCGACTGCTCTTCTCCCAAATCTGGCTAACTCTTTGTCATTTTGGTTCTGTTTGAGCTGTCACCTCTCCAACCACCCTCTCTAAAGTGCGGCTCCAACTTCCTGCTCTTCTCTCTGTCACATCTTATAATGACCCACCTTACAGCACTTAATAGACAATTGAGTACTGGGGATTGTTGTCTCAATCAAAACAAACTCTAAGGGTAGGGATCTTGTGAGTTTACTGGTGAGGGCCCAGTCCTGTGCTAGGCACGCAGGAGATACTGAGATGCCGTCCCTGACCCAGTCTGTTTGTGTTCTGCCTTGGCAGAGATCAAAGATGGTTTGTGGAACACCACTCAGCCTTGGGCCCATGCCCACCAAGGACAAGCCGCAGTTTTCCATTATGTTGTTAAATAGAAGGTTGGGCAGTTTGGTGGTTAGGGGACATTTTGGAATTGGTCATTGACCCCAGTTCTGGAGTGGCAGCTTACACATTCGTTTGTCTTTTGGGTGTGGGGCCCACAGAGAACTAGGTTGTGTTGGATTCATTCATCCTGTGCCTTTTGGGCTTTCAGCCCAGATGGCAGAACCAGACTTACTCTTGGCAAGGAACGGTTTGCCTTTGTGTGTTGGGAATGTGTTACAAGGAACTGTGTTCCCTGTAGCTCTTGATGATGGTAAATTCATCTTTTTCTGACAGGCGGTCAAGGAAGAAGGGCAGGATCCTGATGAAATTGGCATAACGTTGGAAGCTACAATCAAGAAGACAACAAAGAGAAGTGTTAAAGGTATCCACCTTACTTACTGCTGCTTAAGGCCTGAGCATTTGTTTAGAGAATTAGAGAACCAGTTTTTTAGCATCTTTTTGCCCTCTAGGCTAGGAGGAGAATGTCTTTGGCCCTAATTGTTCTCCATCTAACCATTAGACCTGCCCTTCACCACCTAACAAATAGGGCTGTCCTGGGCTGGAGGAGATAATGCAGATGCCAAGTAAAATTAAGCTGTGTATTGAAAACATCTGAGCTCTCAGTCTTTGGGATTAAAAAAGAACTACAGTAGACACACTTTAAAAGCTGCCCTAACTGGTTTGAGCAACTGAATGCACCTGTTCTGCTTCCTTCTTGGTTCGAAAAATAGGACGTAAAGTAGGGAAAATGGCTACCCGAGACTGAAAAGATCCCAACTTCTCTAGAGTCCAAAATAAATGGTCAAAGTATTTGTACCTAGCCTACGTTTTACTAGCGTGATTTTTTTTTTTAAATGGAGGTACAATTTACGTATGCTAAAATTCACCTGTCTAAAATATTCAGTGCAGTACATAATCATGAGGCTATACAACCATCACCAAATTCTAGAACACCAAATTCTAGAACATTTTTCTCACCCCCAAAAGAAACCAATGTGCCAGTTAGCAGTCACTCCACATTTCCCCCGTCCCAGCCCTTGGCAATATCTAATTGGCTTTGTCTCTATAGATTGACCTGTTCTGTGTCATAAAATTGACTTTGCATGTCAATTTTAAGGTTCGTTTATGTCATAACATGTCAACGGTTCATTCTTTTTTATGGCTCATAACCAGTTATTTTGGGAAGGACTTAATTCTATAAAACTTTGAAATCTTGCTACCCTTATCAGTTGTCATTCTCGTTATTCGATTTTACGGTGTTAAGGACAGTATACTTTGAAACACCTGGTAATGGGCTTATTTTCTTGAAAGGTGCAGCACAAAAATTCTCACAGCTGTCCATGTCTTATTTATCTGAAGTGTTAGATTTAGATAATGGAGAACAGCTACTTACAAAGTAAAACATTTGTAGCTTTTTCAGCAATTTCAGTTTACTTTTTAACAGCTTTTCTTTAAAGGACACTTTTGTATAACTCATCTAATTGATTAAAATTTGTACATAATGTGTGTTTTGAAAGATTAAATTTTTAAAATTAGGTTCCATAAAGGGGTTTACATTTGTTTAACTTTAGAACATTGATATATTTTTGCTGTTTTTATATTGGTCCATACTTCAGTTATAGACACTATTAATACAGACTGTGAAAGGCGGGTCTATAGCAGGAAATATGCATATAAAAACCTCTCTCAATGTGGATTAAAACTTGGGTCAAATTAGAACTACTTGGACTTAATATTTTGTCCTGAAAGCTTTGATAAGTTATTTCTCTGTTGGTACAGCTCCAGCACTGGTTCCTTCCGGTTTTAAAGAAGTCACAAACTCCCAGAGAAGGAACAGGGGGCTGAGGTCAGGGGGCAGAGGATAGTACATGCAGGTTGTTGAGGACACGTGGTTAGTGATATGAAGTGTTAGCCGCATCCCCTGTCCCTCCATTGAAATTAGATCCTTGAGTTTATGTAAAAGTGATGAGAAGGAATTAATCGTTTCCAACATCTGTGCCACAAAGTGGGACTAATTCTGGGAATTCATAAGCAATTGTTGCCTCCCCCACCTCTTAAATCATCTCCCACTTTCCACCACTGACCTATGGATGTTGCTGTTTCCCCTTAAGAACTGGCTCTCTGAGGCGGGGCGTCCCCTCCCACACGCTCGCAGCATGCACTCGGTGGCCCCACCTGGGGCGCAAACCCAGGATCTTCTGCATGTAAAGCAGACATGCTAACCACTACACTATGGAGCCATCCTTGTTGTTGCCTTTCAAAAGTAAAGAGTGGCTAGACTTAGGGAAAACTTTTTCATTATCCTCAAAACGAGATCTCGTCCCTAACTAATCTAAATAGGCAAAATTGTGGAAGACTTGTTGGATGTGTTGAAAGATTAAAATTTTGAATTAGGTTTTATGTGGGATTAAAATTGGATTTTCTAGTTTGTCTCGTCTCTCACCCTCCCCCCCCCCCCCTCGTTTCAGCTTTTAGTCAGCAGAGCCTACCTAGGCCATTGGGATTGGGGTGAAGCCTGTCTGCCCAGGGTTTGTCATTCCCACTCTCATGTAGGGCACTTTTGGGTAAGATTTTAGAGTGTGTGCATCTCTCCTATTTACATCCTGTGTAGGCACTGCAGGCTACTATTTAGAGGCGTAAAATCGGGTGCAATTACCAAAAATTTTTAGACAGTGTATTTCAAAAGCATATTGTTGGGTTTCGATGTAGCAGTAAGTGGCATGGTTGAGTTTTTGAGTCCCAGCTTTGGAGCTAATTCAAATTCTCATGTGTCAAAAGTGGATAATAAACCTGCCAGCATTGTGGGGAATATTAAATAATGAGATGTAGAGAGCATAGTGCCTGACGTGTAGTAAAATTGTATTTCTTGAGTGATCATTAATAAATAATGGTGAATGAGACACAAGGTAGAGGCACTGCGTTTTGAGTCTCTAACCAAAGATGAGGTTCCTTATGTTTAATTTTCTCATTTTAAAAAGTTAAAAAAATACTTTTCAAAAATTTGGAAAACATAAAAGGTATGCCTGTGAAAATGAAATGGTCATTAATCATATCACTCAGTATTTTAACCACTATTGGAGATGGCCTCAGTCAGATCCGTTTGTATGTATCTTCACACCTGCATGTAGACATGTGCATACATGTGCAAATTATTTTATTTTTTATGCACGTACATTTTAATAAAAGTAGATCTATGTGATTTTATTTCTATTTCTATTTTTTATGGGCATTTTACCATATCATTAAATATTAATTATGAGCTTAATTTTTTTTTAAGCTGGAAGATATTGTATGGTATACTCCAGGGTTTTACATCTTTGGCACTGTTGACATTTTGGAGTGAATAATTCTTTGTGGTTGGGCACTGTTCTGTGCATTGTGATGTGGCAGCAATCCTCAGTCACTCATTCTCCACTCGATGCCAATAGCCCCCCCGCTGAGGTGTGGCCCCTGAAAACATCTCTAGATACTGCCAGATTATACACCCCACTTTTTATTGACTCCTCATACTGGTGTCCCCCGTGTGAACAAAACGTGCTGTAATTTCTTTCCCTCTCAGGTGTTAAGGCTGTGTATGTATTCTAGATGGATAAATACCTATGTTTTGATTTCTCCATCAGACATTTGGTGCATGTCTTAATGGAAACGCCTGTGGTAAAGGGCATGCACATTTTTAAGACTTTTAATATATGTGGTGCCCAGGTATTTTACTTCCTTTTTGTGTCTAGAAGTTTTCGTTCTCCTTCCCCTCCTGCCTGTCTTGGGAACACTTTGCATTAACTGTAAGTAGTTCTTTTGCATTCACAAGACACAGGATGACTATAGACTTTGTGGTAGCCTTTGCCTTGCAGAAAAAGGTTCCCGAGCTAAAGGAGATAAAAGGCAGTTGGCCTGCCTAAAGTGGGTGGAATATAGGGAAGACCAGCAAGTTAATGATCTGGGGTGTTATTTTTGAGTTGTAGTTCTTTGGTTAATAGATGGATATTACATTTTTGAAATTATGTTTGTTGAAAAATGTCTTCTATTCTTTGCTTACTCCTTTAGAACGTTTGTCTTTGGCATGCTTTTGAAAACTTTTTGATGCTCTTTGATATTTTGTGCAAAATCAAAATGCTTTGATAGTGTTATGGAAATCGCAAGTACTCACATCTCAATAGAGACAAAATTACACATGATAGAATGGGCACTTCTAGTTTCCTTGTAACCTGTTCTCACCAAGTCTATCATTTTGCATAAACTAATTATGAGGCCTGACCTGAGTGTTATCTGATTGAGTAATTATTCTCTAATTAGGACAGAAGATGGAGGAAGAAGGCACAGAAGACAATGGCCTGGAAGAGGATTCCAGAGATGGGCAGGTATGTGGTGTGACAGTGGAGACGGTGGCAAGAGCTCCAAGTCCTGGTTTGCCTGCGTTGACACCTCTCATTCCTGTTTACAGGAGGACATGGACGCAAGTTTGGAGAGCTTGCAGAATATCGACATGATGGATGTTAGTGTTTTAGAGGAAGCGGAAGTCGAGAACAGCAATGCTCCAGACTTTGGAGAGGACGGCACAGACAGCATCCTCGATGCCCTTTGTGAGAGCAAAGAGTATGTGGCTGCGCAGCTGAGAGAGCTCCCAGCTCAGCTCCCGGAGCACGCTGCTGTAGGTAACTCCGACGCAGGATGTGTGGTAGCCCTAGGCTCCCGGGGCTCATGCACTATTTACGTGAGTGAGAGAATGCTGGGTGGGGCTGACTGAAATGTGGATGGCAAAATTGCCTATCCCTGTAAACACTTCCTTCCATACCTGATCATTGGTGTCCATTTAAACTCTATCCAAGTCAGATGTTAACTAATGGATAACTTTTTCGTGGTACTGGAAAATATTTCGATAAGTGGGTGGGAGATGTTTTCTAAGCATAAGTTGTAAAATAAGAGGTTGGTATCGTTGAAAAAGTGTTTTCCTTTTAAAAAGTAGATTTAAAAATGGATAGAAACAGCTTATAACTTCATCCAAGTAATTTTGATGTTTTGGAAAATGTACTGTATACGTAGAGTTAGACAGTCTTATTAAAAGATGTGAAATATGATGAAGAGAAGTATTTGTCCCCCATAGAAGGACCCCTCCCATGAAAGGGCCCCCAGTTAGTGTCCCTGCAGACACGGGAGGGCTTTAGTTTGTTACTGGGGTTGATTTCCCAACTTCTCACCCCCGATGTCTTGGCATGGAGCTCTCAGTAGTGGCCATTCTAGGACTGATAACCATTTTTATCTCACCAACGCGACATGCTCAGCTATTCTGGTTTGGTTGTTTTATTAAGACATTACAGTTTAACTGAAAAAGGTATCCTCGTGGGACTGAACTTTAATCTTATGGGTAAAATTCCAAACATCACCACACTTCAGCCTAGGGTAGCACTGAACAACTGATTTGTCCTTCCCCTCAGCATGATCCTATTGTGCCATGTTAATTATTTCCAGACTGAGGTCTTGCTTTCCACCTTCTTTTCTGATGGGAGCTTCCAGGTTATAAGGTTCAAACCTAGAAAAAGAAAGAAGAAAAATGTGTGGGAAGGGATATTTTTATATTTTACTTTAAAAGGTGAAAGGCCTTCAAACTTAGTACTCTTCAAGGTAAGTTGTTTTTTTTTTAAGTAAATAATGAAAAGAAACAATCAAGTGTTTGTTTTAAATAAAGCACTCTAAAAGAAAATTTGTTTTTAAGTGGAATCAGAGGATTTCGAAGTTTTGTATTTTGCTGTGGGAATTCTGTGGCCGGGTGGTGTATGTGCACCACCAGTATGTGGAAGCTGCATGGGAAGTGAATTTGTTTCATTCGGGCGGTGCTGACAAAGTACCTACCATGATAAGCCTCTGTCAGCAGTGCTGGTGTCACCTGGTCCTGGGGCAGGGAGGCAGGTGATAAATTGAACAATCCAACAGCGGACTTGCAGATGGCAGGAGATGTATCAAGGAAATAGACGTGTAGGTTGCCTGGAATGTGGTGATACATAGACTTTGGCATTCACAGCTCTGTTCCCACAAAGTGACCTTCCTTTCATCTTTCAGGTGGATGGAGAAGGCTTTGAGAGTGCTTTGGATGCTTCATCGTTGGACTTCAGAGTACCTCCGGTAAGGGACCATCTGGTTGTGCAGGGCTAGAAATTTTGCATGAGTGGTCAGCTTCCCATAGTGGGAGAGGATGTGTATGTGTATGTAGTGAAAACGATCTGCTGAGTGTTGATACTGAGCTGGGTGCTGGGACAAGAGGTTGAGCCCAACCACTCAGTCTCTAGTTTTGCAGCCCAGTGGGGGAAGGGCAGATGCCCAGCAGGGATGAGATTGGGAGGGAGAGAAGTTCAGAGTGGGATGAGTTTAGGCTGTTGGGCTGTGAACGTGCCTAGAAGGCTTCCTGGAAGAATTTGTGTACTGACTGAGGTCTGACATCATACAGGACTTAGCCTGGTGAGGAAACACAGGTGACTTTGGGACAGAAGGAGCATGGCTCACTATGGGGATGCCGCACACAGGGTGTAGCCAGACTGGCTGGGTGGGGTGCCAGAAGCAGGGCAGGCCTGCTTACCAGAGCGCGCGGGCCAGGGAAGGGACTCTGCTGATGGTCTTACAGATGGGCATGGCAGGGGGAACTTTTCATCAGGTTAGAGATGCTTTTAACAAGTTTCAGCTTTAAACAGCAGTTTATGTTGAGAGAAACACTTTTCCAGTCTGGTATGATGTGTAAAGCAGTGGCCATCTGCGTGATCTCTGCCTTGACTGTGGGAGTCTTTGCCAGGCACAGAGTCCATTAGATCAGCTCAACCCTGAGGTGGGGTGGCCCAACTTGCGGGGAGAATAGAAAAGCCTAGTACTAGTACTCTTCTGCTTTTTCCGGGCAGAAACTAACAAACGAATGATCAGAAACTGACAAACTGTCTTCCTTGAATGATCATAGAACGGAATACATGGTTTTGAGTGGAGAAAGTTGTTTGAAACAAGCATTTCTTCATTCTTGATTGAAAGCTGTATCTGCTCAGGAAAAGTATCTGCCCAGTGTTTTAAGTGCCTTGTTTTTCTTTCTCTTTTTTAAAATAGGATATTGACGAACCGCTGTTGGAGCCAGGTACTGATAAGAGAAACACAACAGTTATGGTTTGAAAGTTTTCTCACTATTTTTTTCAAGCTGTCTATGTATTTTAAGCTATGTTATGGTCTTGTATATTATTTTAATGGTGGACAATCCAGATCGTACAAGGATCAGAGATTGGAAACCCATTCGTATCACCAGATCTGTGGAATAGCCGTTCTGGTTTCTGGAGGTCATGTGCATGTGGTGAGATGTAGTGATTACGTTCATCTCTCTAACCACATCAAGTGGTATTTATGTAATTTCTCCCCTTCTTCCATGTGTTTCTACACATGAAACAGATCTTGTGATATGTCGCTGCAGTCATTTGAATGTAGTTAAGGCAGGGTAAAGCAGTTGTCAGGGCACTTATAACCTGAGAAGTGACTGGATTCCAGAAGAGGAAACAGAGTTTCTTCATGAAAATTTCCAGCACGTTATTTCCCTTCTGGACTGCATTTTTCTCCCACCATCGGAAGAGTTTCTGGTTTTCAAATTGGACTGTTCTGTTAAAAGAAATTCAAAGAAATTTGGAAATTGAGCTGTCATTGAATGGTGATTGCATTCGGTTCAGCACCTTGGACGTTGGAAAAATAAGTCTGAAGACCCACACTTGAACAAAACATGAAGAAGACTGTCGAGAAGCGGCCAAGTGGTTGTAGGTGCTTAAATCTGTGGGGGCCTTTTCTCTTCCGGGTAGTGTAGCGGCTTGCTCTAGCAGGCGGTAGAAGCACAGGTAGTGTAACCAGTGTAACGTGTGTACCCGCGGGTTTTCCAATCTCTGTGTAGCTAGCAGTTCTCTTCGTGTTAGTGGCAGCCGTGCCAGTTCCGCATTTGTGATTGCTGTATTTCCCTGGTAATTAAACCTTGTGCCATTCTATTCCTGTTAAATCCGTAGAAAATGAGAAAATACTCGACATTTTGGGGGAAACTTGTAAATCTGAGCCAGTAAAAGAAGAAGGTTCCGAGCTGGAGCAGCCATTTGCACAGGATACAAGTAGCGTGGGGCCAGACAGAAAGCTTGCGGAGGAAGAGGACCTTTTTGGCAGCGGCCATCCGGAGGAGGGTGATTTAGATTTGGCCAGCGAGTCAACGGCACAAGCTCAGTGGAGCAAGGCAGACACCCTGTTAGCGGTAGTGAAAAGGGAGCCCGTGGAGCAGACAGGCGGTGACGAGAGGACGGACTGTGAGCCTGTAGGGCTAGAGGAGCCAGTTGAGCAGAGTAGTAAAGCGTCAGAGCGCGCGGAAGCCTCTAGCGAGGAGGTCGCGGAAGCGCCCCGGGAAGCCTCAAGCCCAGACCCCAGAGATAGCAAAGAAGACGTGAAGAAGTTTGCTTTTGAAGCTTGTAATGAAGTCCCTCCGGCTCCTAAAGAGTCCTCAGCCAGTGAGGGCGCTGATCAGAAAATGAGGTTTGTTTTTTCTCAGTTTTAGACCAGACGCTATCTCCTTTTCATTGGTCGTTTAATGACACACATAAGCTGTTTTTTCTGCAATTGGCCAGCCAGACTGATGAAATTGTAGTTTACTTCTAAAGAATGTTTTATTTCTCTTTGT